>JAMLFT010000818.1:20313-36376 GCA_026544285.1 Pachyrhizus erosus | reverse complement strand
TCCAATGGTGGGATCTTTTTGGTCCAATCTCTGAAATTCTTCCTTCACCAGTAAATGAAGGATTCAAACTTTTTCAAACAAAAATTGACTCTTTGCAATCAGAGCTTCCTGTCGACTTAATGTTCTTCTCGACATTTTCACTTGCATGAGTATTCTCATGGAAGTACAAATATGAACATCATGAAGATCATACAAGTCTGCCCATTCTTCAAAGGAATTCCTTTGTCAAATGATGGAACTCATTTGATGCATCTCATGCCAGCCCAGATCATGTCAGGTCTTGGTTCGCATCCAATCTCAAATATCTCAAGCCGGCTGACCCAGAAACCTCCCAGTTCTTGTGTCAAAAGGCCCAAATAACAGCGGCGCCGGCTGACCCAGAAACCTCCCAGTTCTTGTGTCAAAAGGCCCAAATAACAGCGGCGCTAGCATCCTCTCAAACAAAAGAAAGCTTCGCCAAAAATCTCAAGCAAATCTTAGCTCTCCTACAAGATGAAGAAGAAGCAAAAATTGCCTTTCCATCATCCTCAGCAGCATCTTCCAATGACATGTTCAGAAACGGAGATGATTGTGAAGGAATCATATTAGGAGAAGATTAGGGTTTTTACCTATTCTGTAGCTATAGAACCAGTCATGTACTAGGAACTGTAGAAACAGTAGATTTTCAATTATAAAAGGAGGCCTCGACCATGTTGTGAGGTACCCTTTGATAACCCCTTACGAATACCTTAGAATAGAGAGAGAAAAAGAGAGAGAAGGTCTAAGCATTCTTGTAAGCCTTTTTTATGAAATAAATTACTTTTTCTGTTCATATTTATTGTTTGTTGCCCCCAGTGCGGACTACCGCCGGAGTGACTTTGTTTTAAAGTTTTCTGTTTATTGTTTGTTGCCCCCAGTGCGGACTACCGCCGGAGTGGCTTTATTTTAAAGCTTTCTGTTTATTTTCTGTTGCCCCCAGTGCGGACTACCGCCGGAGTGGCTGTTTACGCTTTGTTTATGTTTTAAGTTTTTTAAGTTTTAAGTATTCATTGTTTTAAATTCTGTATATCTAAACTTGTTCATATGATCTGATAAGCTGTCTCCCCCATAACGGTTACTTAGATATATATATTTTCCATATATATATTTATTAAAATTTGATTTTATTACTTTTTTAATTGTTTTACTTAATAAATTATCTTTGTTCAATAAAACATTTTAACTTTATGAAATATTTAAAAATTTAAGGTTATATCATTGTACATATTATGTAAGATTTCTATTAAAAACTTTATATCTCTTATATATTGAATTGAAAAAACATCAACGTGTAAAGTTTATAATATCATTAACCAGAAATTGAGAAATTAAATTAAAGACATTCTATTTAAATGTTTTTTAATAGATTTTTAATAATAATTTTAAAGTAATTCATACGTATTTATATAATTTATTGTTTGTTTATTTAATTTAACTTTACTCTTTTCCAAAAGTACGACAAAAACTATTTGAAAGAAAAAAATAATGAAAATTTTTACATGAAATATATTTATTATTGTTAGGTAAATAATTTTTGTTTAATTTTTCCAATAATGAAATTTTCAATATATGTTTATGATATATATAAACAAGCATAATTTCTGGTTTACTATCAATACAAAATATATTTTCCAATAATTTTATTTTAAAAAAATATTTTTTTCACATTGTTTGACATGTATAAAGTTTGTGTGAATGAAAAAAAAAAGATATACGTTGGACAGTAAAAACTAGAGATAAAACTTAAGTTGTTATGAAAAAAATAAACTTAAATATATTTTGTTCTTATAATATATCAGTTTTATGGATTTAGTTTTTGGAAAACAAATTTTTTGCTTTGATCTTAAAACAATTATGGGCTATGGTGTTGGTCGGGGGTGTTCCTTTTGTAATCTTTAAAAAATTGCAAGATTGTGATATAAGTTCACATACTAAAATCTTGCAGCAGTATACTGTTTTTTTGTTTACTTGAATATATTGAATAATTATTAGTTTTACCTCCATAAAAATATAGATATTGCTCCCATAAATTTTTTTAAAAAAAGGATGTAAAAAATTATAAAAGAAAAAATATAAGTTAGCATTAATTTTAAAGTTAAATATGCTTTAGGCATCTAATAAATTTATAAATTGTTTTTTTATCCAAAATAATTTTTTAATTTTTTTTGTCTTCAATAAATTTTTTATTTTATTTTGGATCCCTAAAACGTTATCTAAATCATTTTATTTTAATATTGAAAATATTATCTAAGGTGTTTTAGAGATGAAAAATAAAATAAAAAATTTGTTACAGATAAAAAAATTTTAAAAAATTATTAGAGAAAAAAAATCGTAAATTTATTAGTGATAAAAAAATATTTAAGTCTTAATTTTATTCACTTTACCTTTTAAAATTTATAGAATTTTAGGAATTTAATTTTTTTTATGATGATATTGTATATTTTATAAAAGTTTATAATATTTTTAATATGTGAAAAAAATGAAAGAATATTTTTTTAATAATTTTCTGGATCTGTCACTGATTGACAATATATACCAATCATAAAAGGTGTGTCGAAAACCTTTCATTCTACACAATAACCAAGTGCAAGGCAAAAATTTAACCTATTCCAAGACACTAACTAAAGAAGATCTCATATTTACATAAAATGTTATTTCTATGCATTCATGGAGACCAAATAACAGCAAACCAAGCAAACCTTCATGGTCCCTTTCTTTGCTTTATCATAAACCCACAATCATGATGGTGAATATGGGTAGCAACTTCAAGATCTCCTTTATATTGCTAGAAAGTTAGAAGCTTCTCGACGTGTTTGGCAGCAGTCAAGCATTTTCTTAACGCTTTTGCAGGAAAGCATAAACATATGTATTTTATAAATGCAGAGTAGTTAATCTTTATTTTACAAATCTAGAATTTGCCATTGTAAAAATACAAAGTGACACATTGTTTTTGACTTGATTGAGAATTGTTTATAAACCATATTTAAAATAACAATGTATGGAAATCACCACAGTTTTATAAATTAATTTAATATTAAGTTTTGTTAACAAGTAATATTATGTTATAATTATTTGAATACTATATTAAACACTTTAATACTCAAGGCATAATTTTATGTTTGATAAATATTATTTATTTTATGATTTTGTTAATTCACAATAGGAATCAAGGCCATCCAATGTTGTTATATGCAAGTAAACTATAAGTTCTGAAATCTACATTTGAACGGTTATAAGATGAAAGCCTTGTGGTGTTTGTGTCTGTACACACATATGGTATTCTCTTCAATGTTGAATTTGTGCATTTATAAACAATTAATACTATGATATTTTTTTTGTTTGCGTAAAGAATATCTGTTCTATTTTTCATAGGATTTGTGAAAAAAGAAAGAAAAACCAACAAAAGTTACTTATTTCATCAAAAAGGTGTATCAAAGCAAACTGTACTATACTTGAGTTAAAAAAAAATGATTACTTTCTAATATAATAAATGTGAAATTAGAAAAATAATCAACTTAATTTATCATATCAATATGGCAAGTTGATAAAATATATTAAATGTTGTATTAAATACGATGAAGTGATATTTTCTGAACAACGGATGAAAACAAAAGTTGCACCAGTTATTTCTTGAAGATAGTTATAATTAGTTGAAGATTTGAAGTTCTCAAGTTAGAGAAATCATAACATCCTGTGTTAGATTGACAATAAGTCGTTATAAAAAGGTTTATTTAAATAAAAATATCTTTATTTAATTTTGTTTTAAAAAATTGTGAAAATTTTACTGCCATTGCAACAAGACACTGGTAAGCAGAATTTATAAAGACAGTAAATAAAGGAAACATCATGACTTCGTTACTTCATTAATTAAATGTTCCAACTACATAAATAGTGAAAATACAACTAAAACCAAAATACAGGGAAATACGTCATAAGGAAATATCACCATCGTGGCTACATACTGATGCTACCTAATGACACCCTATCATAACCAACTCAAAGATGTTTTTCAAAGTAAAATTTGACTTTTACTTAATTTCTTGCACTTCAATCCAACACCTGTTGGATACCAAAATTGAAATCTGAGAATATTTTCTTAGAGATTGAATGTTATCATAAAAGTATACTAAATAAGCATCTCCAACCTATAATATGCTATATGATATTAGTATTTCCCTGCATAACGTCTTCCCCTTTGTATGGTAAGAAGAGTACACATCGACAACAAAACAAATTTAATCCCACAACCAAAGAAGCACCGAATCTAACAAGACCATCACTTGAGAAAGAGAACCACAAAGGCAGCTTAGAAGTCTTCCAAATGATAAGAATATATGTCGATGATCCATAACATGTACACTAATTAAACACTATCAACTTTTTTTTTTTTCTATCCCTCTGTTGCTGTCATATCATATCATCTATCGTATCTGTATTTTTCTCTCATTAGACATAGCATTTGAAGTGTCCAAAAATAATTTTATTAAATCCCATTCCTCACAGAATATTTTCAACCAATATATCGTTAATAACTCTCATCTTTGTTTCTTGAATCAAACACAAATCCAACTTCTCAGTCCTAGTAAACCACATGAGAATTTGATTATATTATTTGTGGTTGTTATAATATATCAGTTTTATGGTTTTATTTCTTATAAAAAAATTGTTTGCTTTGATCTTAAAATAATTCTGGCTTAGGGTTTTAGTCCCTGATTTTACTTTTATAGTCTTTAAAAAGTTGCAAGCTTTTGATATAAGTCCAAATACTAAAATCTTGCAGCAGTATACTGTATTTTATTTTACTTGTGTATATTAAATAATTATTATTTTTACCCTATAGAAAAATAGATATTGTCTCCATAAAATATTTTTTAAAAAAGAATAAAAAATTATAAAAGAGAGATGAAAAAATAAGTTGACAATAATTTTACTCATTTTACCCTTCTAAATTTATAGAAGCTTAGATATTTAATTTTTTTTTATAGTGATATTGACTATGTTTAGTAAAACTAACTAAAATGTTAGTTAAAAGTTAAAAAATTAGTTTATTAAAAAATAAGTATTTGATAATGTAATTCGTTATTAAACTATCAAAGTCACTTCTTACAATATTATTTATGTTATTACTTGATATTTGATCTAAAACAAAAAATAATTTTTAAACGAGCAAAATAATAAAAAGAATCTTAGACCAAAATAAAAAATGTATTATTTTCAGGAATTAAATTAATATTTAAGTCAATTTTAATTTATTTATATATATATATATTTTTAATTTTTATAATTTTAGTTTTTAATTAATTTTAAAGACTTATGATTTTCTATTTATAAATTAATTATTTTAATTATATGTTACTTTTAATTATTATATATTTTTTACATATTGTATTATTTACTATGCATCTTATACTATGTATTAAAATATCATCAATTGAATTTAAAACAAAATAAAAATAACATAATTTCAAAAATATATCACACCGTCATTAATTTAATTAGTGTAATGGTTAAAATATCTTGAAGTATAATATTAAAAATAATAGAAAAATAATATGAATAAAGTAATAGTTAAAATAAATAATTCAATATTAAAAATACTAAAATAAAATTAAAATATCATATAACAATATCAATATATTGAAATATAACTTAAAGTAATAAATAAATATTATAATGATTAAAATAAATACTATAATATAAAATATCCAATATATAATAAAATAAATAAAATAAAATAAATTTATTATCTATTATTATCAATATCTTATATAATAAAAAGATAAAAAATAAAAGAAAGTCCTATATTATAAAAAAAGGTAAAAATAATAAAATCTTATTTTATGAGTAGAAGAAGAAAAAAAATATAATAAAATCTTTTCTTATATAAAAATTATTAAATAAAAAATCTAATAAATATTTAAAGATAAAAAACTATAATGTAGAAGGTAATGTTTTAAAATGTTACTCCAAGCAATGATTTAAAAAACGTTAAAAGTTACTAAAAACAAACTTGTTTAACAAATAATCAAATTAGTTTTTCAGTTAGTAAAACAAGAAATTAAATGAAATATCTTGAAACACATAATCATTGTATATTATATAAAAGTTTATAATATTTTTAATATGCAAAAATATTATAGACAACTTTTTTGTCTCCTATAAAAAAATTGGAATCCACCACTGATTGGCAATATATACTAAGACAATTGTTAAATATACCCCCATTAATTGATTAATATACCTCTATAATTTTTTTCTCTCAAAATATCCCTTAAAAAATTAATTTTAGGTATTTTTACATGCTCTCTCATCCTCTCCACTAGAAGACTCCTTTTTGAATTTCAAAATCTTTCTCCTTATGGATATCTTGTACGATCCTGTCCATAAGAAATTTCAACATTTTCAATCTGACAAGAAGCATCATCACCCAGTATTGTACCATCATATTTTTAAGGGGAGTTATGCCTTAAATTGACTATTTTTTTTCTGCTCCAACGTAATTTTTTTAGCCAAATTCCTTTTGTCTCTCTTTAAATTAAAACCTTTATTCAAGTATTATTATTTTTGATCTTCAATGAAATGTTGCATTTAAAATTTTTCTACTCTACGACTTATTTTCTTTGCTTACTGCCTTTTTTGATAAAATAATTTCATTAGCCTCATTACCATTTAGTACCATATTTCTCATACAAGTTAGCTGTATTAGCATTTACCTTGAATGAAAGATGGGAAGATTTAATACTATTATCATTGCATCACCTCCAGTTGCTTCCCTTACACCTATTGCCATGTCACCTTCTTAG
Organism: Pachyrhizus erosus; assembly: GCA_026544285.1. NCBI lineage: Eukaryota > Viridiplantae > Streptophyta > Magnoliopsida > Fabales > Fabaceae > Pachyrhizus > Pachyrhizus erosus. Next base: position 29,555 of record JAMLFT010000818.1, on the reverse strand, counting down.
AAGAGTCACCTTGGAAGTGGCAAATAAAAGCACCAATATCTGCAATTTCTGGAAGGTCTTTTAAAACTAAGTGCTAGCTTTTTAGTATATATTGCATTAGGAGTTTGTCTTCTAATGTTGTGGTGCTTTAAGACGAGAGACTAAAGAATAAGAAATTAAAAAAAAAAAAAAAACACAACATGAAAGTGTATAAAAGACCTTTGCATAAACGTAGGTTCAGTGGCTCCCCTTTCGAAGCAACTAACGGCGAGAAGGAAAGGTAAGTCTGATGATGAAGCTCCTATTCTTTTTAGTTTTAAATGTTGTAATATAACTTCTTAAACTCTATTTGCAATTCAAAATAAACTTGGAGTTCCAAATAAAAGAACCAAATTGAAGCCAAAGTCGCAAGATTAACAAGAAGTACTCGAGAAAAGAATATCTTCAATTTCAAAATGAAATAACGTTTATGAATTAAAAATTCTGAGAGTGATAAGTTTGAAAGCCCTAAAATGAAATCTACTCTACTCGTGGAGAGGGTGAGCATAAAGCACCCAAAGTACACCAAGCCATCTTGCAAAAGAGCCTACCTCCGAATACGCTTCCAAAAGATAGTTTCCAGAGCATGTAAACACACATTGGGTTTTTAAAAATTAAAAAGGGTATTTTTGGGAAGAAATTTGAAAAGTAGGTATGTATAACAGTTAAAAAGGATATATTTAACAATTGCCTATACCTATCATAGAAGTGTGTTGACAACCTTTCATTTTATATGATAACCAAGTCCACCATCAAAATTTAACCGGTTCCAAGACAATTTAATTAAACAAGATCTTGTATTTCCATACAATGTTATTTCTATGCTTCCATAAAGACCAGATAATAGCAAACCAAACAAACCTTCATGGCACCTTTCTTTGCTTTATAAAAACCCACAATCATGATAGTGAATATGGGTGACAACTTTAAGATCTTCTTTATACCGCTAGAATTTTAGAAGCTTCTCCACGTGTTTGGCAGCAATCAAGCATTTTCTTTATGCTTTTGTGGGAAAACATAAAAAATATGTAAAATTATGTATTTTACAAATGTAGAGCAGTTAATTCTTATTTTACAAATGTAGAATTTGCCAATGTAAAATTAGAAAGTGACACATTGTATTTGACTTATTGAGAATTGTTTATAAACCATATTTAAAATATAAATGTATTGAAATCAATACATTTTTATAAATTAATTTAACGTTAAGCTTAAGTAGTATTATATTATAATTAATTTAATACTATATTAATTACTTTAATTACTCAAGGCATAATTTTATGTTTGATAAATATTATTTATTTAATAATTTTGTTAATTCACAAGATGAATAAAAAACCTCAGATATTTTGTTAAACGTAAACGTAAACAAACTATAAGTTCTGAAATATACATTTCAAGGCTAATTAGACGAAAGTCTTCTAGTGTTTGTGTCTATCCTAAGATATGATAGTATCATGAATATTGAGTTTGTGTATTTATGAACAATTAATATTATGATGTTTTGATTCTTTGTACAGAGAATATATATTCTATTTTTCATACGATTTGTTTAAAAAGAGAAAAAAAAAGTTAACAAAAAATTACTTATTACATCAAAAGATGTGCCAAAATAAGTTATAATATACTTGAATGTACAAAAATATATATGACCACTATTATAATATAATAAATATTAAATTAAAAATAAATTAATTAATTTATCATATCAATATAACAAGTTGATAAAATATATTAAATATTACATTAAATATTTTTAATTAATATTTTGTCAACAACAGATAAAATAAAGATCATTGTCATCACAACAATTATTTTTTAAAGATGTCTATAAATAACTTAAGATTTGAAGTTACACAAATTATAACACCCTTGATAGATTAACTTTAACTCATCATTCAAAGCTTTATTTAAATAAAAAATCTTTATTTAATTTATTATGAAAAATTGTAAAATTTTTACTAGTGTTGCAACAAGACACTTGTAAGCAGAATTTATAAAGAAACATCGTAAATAAATGAAGCATCATAACTTCGTTACTTCATTAATTAAAAGTTCCAAATACATAAACAATGAAAAAACAACTAAAACCAAAATACATTGAAATACATCATAAGAAAACATCACCATCGTGGCTACATACTGATGCTACATAATGACACCCTATCATAACCAAATCAAAGATATTTTTCGAAGTAAAATTTGGCTTATTGCTTAATTTCCTGCTGTTCAATCCAACACCTGTTGGATACCAAGGTTGAAATTTGAGAATGTTTTCTTAGAGATTGAATGTGAATATAAAAGTATACTAAATAAGCATCAGCATCTTATAATATACTAAATGATATTAGTATATCCCTCCATAACTTCTTGCCCTTTGTATGATAAGGAGAGTACACAATAAAACAGTTTTGTTCCTACAACCAAAAAAGCACCGCATCTAACAAGACCATCACTAGAGAAAGAGAACCACAAAGGCAGCTTAGAAACCTTATAAATGATCCACAACATGTACATCAAGTAAACACTATCAACATTTATCATTTCTTTCTATCCCTCTTTCGGGCACATCATATCACCTATCATATTAATTGTTTGAAGTTCTTCTAGCAATCATAATTTTTTTTTTTTTTTTTGCAGCAGCCTCACCTTAACTTTGAGCCAACAATTTTCAGTTGCACCATTGTATACCGGAGTCTGTCAAAGAAATGTTGTGGAGATTTATCGTTTTTGTTGCTAATATGCGTTTTGATTAGACAAAAAAATACACTTCACCATCAATTAATTTTGCATATTCTGTCTTTAACCATAATTGTTCTTTTGAAATTACACTAACAGCACCTCTTTTTCTTTGTGAGAAAGCACATTGCCCAAACCACCTAAATTAAAAACACCCACCTTCAATGAGATGTTATTAGGTGGTCCTGCACCATCATAATTTATATTGCTAATCTTTATATTACACATAATTAATTATTTTTTATAAATTATAAAATTTGAATACTAATTATATAAACATTGGTTGATAATATGAAGAAGTCAGAATTTAAGGCTGCGTAATAATTTGTCAAACTTCAATTGCAACATACCCTTTATCCCCTTATTTTTCCTCCAAAGAACTTAACATTGTTTATACTTATTCCTCAGAAAATTATTTAAAAAAGTATAGCAGAATTTATACATAGGTGGCTTTTAAGATATCAACATTAGTATAAGTTCTAATAACCCAAAGAGGGCGACAATTTGTGTAAATATTGTAGGTTACTTTAAGGAGAAATTACTTAACAATCCAAATTTCAATGTATACACTTGAATGTTGTCCATGCAACTGATAACCCGGCAAAGTGCACAATTAAACAATTCAATTAATCTTGTCCCATGTTTCGTTTTTCTTGTCTTAAAACTCAAATGCAATGCAATTATATATGAAAAATAAGGTATAATTTCAAATTTGAAGCATATACAAATTTAAAGTTTTACAAATCAAGCAATAAGCATTATGAAAGTGTCGAACAATGATCAAGGCATAAATCGAAATGATATAGTATAACATGTCAAGATATAAAACCAAAATAAAAGCCGTAGGTACTTCATTATTCAAAAACACTACAAGTACATGGAATCAAACCAAACAGAAAGAGATTGAACTCACACATTCATGACATTTTCAATGGATAATTTAGCCAAAGACACTTTGGAGATTGACATCTCTATATTGTTCTTAAGAACAATGCATTAATAAAAGAAGAAAAAAAGGAGAGAGAGAAAATATTCAAGAATTTAACGTGTTTCAACACACAATATATATTGTCTACGTCCATGACTACACTATAAAGTATATTTTTATTTTTGGTGTATATCCAAAACGTTTACCTGGGGTTAATTATATAAAAATATATGAGCAATGTCTTTTGTTATTTACATAATGTGGAACTAAAATTAAACTATATAATTCTAACAATTCTCCCACTTAGAGTTTGATTTATATTACCATTTATTGTAGTGCTTTTATCATCAATTATTCTCGAAGGCCAGTTGAAATAATACAAAACCTTAACTTATCAATTGTAATAGTTTTGGTCAACATATAAGGTGGATTCTCTGATCTTAAGATCTTCAACAAAGACAAATCTCCATCACTTATTAAGTCTATGATAAAATGATACTTCAACTCAATATGTTTGCATCTAGAATGAAGGATTGGATTTTTAGCGAGATATATTGCACTCTGACTGTCACTAAATAATGGAGAGTCATCTTGCTCCTTTCCTAATCCTTTGAGAAGGTTCTTCAGCCATATCATTTCCTTGGCTGCTTTTGAAATAGTCACATACTTGACTTTAGTGGTTGAAAGAGAAACTTTGCCTTGGAGTTTAGACTTCCAACTGACAGCAATACCACCCAACGAAAAGATGTAACCTATTGTCTTCTTTCTATTATTTAGATCTCCTTTTAAATTTGCATCAAAAAATCCTTGTAAAGTGAGATTACTTTTTCTAAAAGACAAATGCATCCTTAAAGTGCATTTCAAATATCTTAATATCCACTTTACACCATCCTAATGCTCATTTCCAAGATTGGATAGAAATATACTCACAATTCCCACTGTATGTGCTATGTCAAGTCTGGTACATACCATAACATACATCAAGCTCCCTCCTACTGACACATATGGTACTTTAGACATGTAACCTTTTTCTTCATTAGTCTAAGGAGATTGCCTCTTAGAAAACTTTAAGTGTATTCCCAAAGGGGTATTCCTAGTCTTTGCGTCTCCAACATTAGATTTGTCAAGCAATTTTTCAATATATTTCTCTTGAGACAACTTCAAAATACCTTTTGGTTTATTTATAGAGATTCTCATGCCAAGAATTTGTTTGGTTGGACTAAGATCCTTCATCTCAAAATTTTCTACCAAATGTTTCTTTAACGTGTTAATTTCTGTCATACTAAACCCTACAATTAACATGTCGTCAACATATAAAGCAAGAATAATGTAACTATCAACACATTTCTTAACATAACAACAATGATTTTCTTGACATCTATGAAATCCTGAGTTGCTCAAAAACTCATTAAACTTCCGGTACCACTGTCCTGGTGTTTGTTTTAAGCCACACAAATTTTTACAAAGCTTGCACACAAAATTCTCTTTGCCTTATACATCAAAACCTTCTAGTTGTGTCATAAAGATGTCTTCCTCTACATCCCTATGCAAGAATGCAGTTTTAACATGTAACTGCTCTAAATGAAGATAACTCTGATGGTAGTCATCTTGACAATAGGAGAGAAAATTTCTGTGAAGTCGATTCCTTGTTTCTGCTGAAATCCTTTTACTACGAGTCTTACCTTATATCTTCTGCTACCATCAAATTTTTCTTTTAACCTATAGACCCACCTGTTTTGCAAAACCTTCTTTCCTTCTGGTAGCTTGGTTAAAGACCAAGTTTTGTTCTTTTGAAGGGATTTCATCTCATCTTTCATTGCATGCTCCCACTTAATAGAGTTATCTCCATGCATAGCCTCATGGATTTTGGAGACCTGTCTTTATAGAACACATTTTCATTAAAAGTAACATTTATGCTTCCAATAATTTTCTTGTTTTGGCTATCCCAAAATTTGTAGCCATACATGTTAGAACCATAACCAATGAAATAACATAATCTTGCCTTAGGGTCTAATTTATCTTTGCTATTAGAGTCTTTTAGAATATATGAGATACAACTAAAGACTCTTAGATGTGAAAGATTTACCTCATTTCCAAACCATATTTCTTCAAGTAACTGATAGTGTAAAGGAACTTATGGTCCTTTATTTATGAGATAGGTTACTGTATTTATTGCATCTGTCCAAAACACCTTAGGTAGGCCTAATTGGATCCTTTTGCACCTAGCTTTTTTGTTCAAGATTCTATTCATTCTTTTAGCCACACCGTTTTGTTCTGGTGTTCCTAGCACTATCTTGATCATTCTGATCCCACTTTCTAAACAAAATTACTTGAATTCTCCGCTATCATACTCTCTACCATTATTAGTTTTCAAACTTTTAACTGTTAGACCTGTCTAGTTTTCAACCTCCTTTTTTCACCTTTTGAACACAGAAAACACGTCAAATTTCTTTTTAAGAAAATAAACCCATACCTTTCTTGTAGAGTCATTAATGAATGTTACATAATATTGCGAGCCTCCAAGAGATTTTACTGGAGCTGCCCCCAAATATCTGTATGCACTAGTTCTAGCCTTTCAACTCTAGATGTTTTTTTTTAGTTAGAAAAGCTGACATTTTTCTGCTTGCAAAGAATACAATGTTCACAAGATCCAATATCAACATGTTTTATGTTGGATAACTTACCTTTTGACACCATAAGCTTAATTCCTTTTTCACTTATAGGCTCAAGTCTTTGATGCCATAGGGAGGAACCATTGGCAGCCTTTGCAACAGTTACCATATCCTCATCTGCAATAATCTAAAGAGACCTTCGCTTCTTTCCACGACTAACAATCAAATTTCTTTTCATTACCTTCCAAGTTCCATTTCCAAAAGTAGTGTAATGCGCCTCATCATCCAACGACCATATAGATATTAAGTTTCTCTTTAAGGCAAGGATATCTCTAACATTGTGCAAAATCCATAAGACATCATTAGAGGTTCTAATGTCAACATCACCTCTTTCCACAATATCAAGGGATTTTCCATCTATAAGGTAAACCTTTCCAAGCTCTTCTGAAACATAGTTATATAATAGTTCTAAGGAAGGTGTAATGTGAAATGACGTACCTGAGACCATAATCCATAAATCAACAAGACTATCTAAACTATAAATTAATGCATTTGTTGATTCATCATAATGTTGCTTTTTTTTTTTATTATTCTTCCTTTTTGGAGCTTTGCATTGATTGACAAAATGATCATTTTTCTGACAATTCCAACAAGTAATATCATTTCTGATTTTTACTTGCTTTCTCCCTTTGGATTTTGATCTACCTTGGCCTTGATTCTGACCTTTTTGGCTACTTCTTCCTCTAGTTTCAATATTCAACGCTGAGTCAAAATCAGAATTGAAATAGTCTCCTAAACCTCTCGTGCAAACATTTTCGCTTAAGATCAAGTCTCGAATGTCATCAAGCTTCAACTTGTTATTACTTGCAGAGCTACTAATTACAGTAACAGTTGCACCCCAACTATTTGAAAGGGATGATACTAGAATCAACGTTTTCACCTCATCATCAAAATTGATCTGCATTGATGCCAACTGGACAAAAATTGTGTTAAATTCATTAATGTGATTAGTAACAGAATTACCTTCGCCCATTCTAAGGTTGACCAGTTTGTGTATCAAATACACTTTGTTGGCTGCAAATGGCTTCTCGGACATATTTGACAATGCCTTCATCAGACCTATAGTTGTCTTCTTGTTCAAAATATTGAACGCAACGTTCTTGGTCAACGTTAGTCAGATCACACCAAGTGTCTGCCAATTTAGTAACTCCCAATCTAACTGGTCCATATCTTTTGGCTTCTGCTTCTTTAAGGGTTGATATAACTTTTTCTTATACAGATAGTCTTCTATCTGCATCTTCCAGAATTCGAAGTCTCTGTCATCAAACTTCTCAATCTTCACCTTCCCTTCTTCCAATGCCATTGCTCTTGCTGCTTTCTAAGAAGGCTCCCACAAACTAAGATTCTAGGAAAAAACAAATCTTTCTTATGTAAAAAATTAAACAAAGCCGCAACCATAGAGCATACTAAGATATTGGTTCTGATACCAATTGTTAGGAACAATGCAATAATAAAAGAAGGAAATAAAGGAGAGAGAGAAAAGACTCAAGAATTTAACGTGATTTAACACACAATGTATATTGTCTACGTCCATGACTACACTAGAAAATATATTTTTATTTTTTGTGTATATCCAAAAGGTTTATAAGAGGTTAATTATATAAAAATATATGAGTAATGTCTCTCATCATTTACACAATGTGGAACTAAAATCAAACTTCATATTTCTAACAATTGCAATGACTAATCCCTACATTGATTAAATCTTCAACTAACCATTTCTTTGATCCCTGTTTCCTTAACATCATCCATAATCATATCTAAACCTGCTCCACCCTCCATAGAGATACTTTGCTTTCCTTTGTACTTGACCGCTCCATGATCAACCTTTTCACCTTGAGTTTGTTCATCCCTGTCTCCTTTCTTCATCTCTAGCTCTATTTCCCTGATACACATCTCCACCCATTCTAAAATTCGTTTCATATCACCTGAGCTGCTTAAATCCTCTAGAACATTAGCTATCTATTTTTTTGTATCCTCTTCCTTGGTCTTTCTCAACTACTCCTGTGCTGCCTCCTCAATCATTTTCTCAAGGTGGCCCTCTTGGCTCCTCATCTTGTTTTCCAGCTTCTCTAGCAGCAACTTCCTCAACACCACCCTAGCATCATACTTGTGCCCTATGACATATTCTACAATTCCATGAGTTTTGAACTCATTGAGATTCTCCATGATATTTCTCTTCTTTTTGAATGTTTGTTTCTTCAGTCTCCTTGGTTTATAATGAAAGCTTCACTCTCCTCTCAAGCACAGGCTGTTTTAATGAGCAAAAGAGAACAAAAATAGGAAATAATAAGGAGATTCGGAGAAGAGTAGCACTTGTTAATTTGTTGTGTGTGGTTTCCAACTACTACAAAGTATTTCTTGTTTATATAGACCCTACATAAATTTGTTTCAAATTACGCCATTGGTGGTATAAATGATGTGTGCCAGGTAATATAATATTGTTGCATTACAATGTATTGGTTCAATATTTGGTAATTAATAAAATATTGTGTTATGCCTTTTTAAATATTTTTCCATGCAGGAAGAATAAAAGATAAAGAAAAAGTAATCAAACTGACAAATTTTCTTTGTGGGCAAGGAATTTGACGAATATTGATTGGTGGGTAGCTGTTGCAAAATTTTAATTATTAGATGTATTAATAAATAAATTCAAATGTAATATTTTTACAATAAGGTATAAATTCAAGATTTGTGATATATTCATTAATTTTCTTCGTGTACAATCTTTCTTTCGTTTTCTTTTTTTTTTTCTCAAAAAATTAATTATTAAATTTCTTCTAATTCAGACCCGATAAATAAATTTATATGAAGAAACAAAATTATCTTCCTATACTGTCACAGTGTCACTGCTCTAAAAATAGTTTATATTTAATTATTTAATA
>JAMLFT010000818.1:0-20303 GCA_026544285.1 Pachyrhizus erosus | reverse complement strand
ATGAAGAAACAAAATTATCTTCCTATACTGTCACAGTGTCACTGCTCTAAAAATAGTTTATATTTAATTATTTAATAACTATTTTTATTGTTAAAATCTATCAACTTCTTTTATTATTTCTATGTTCTGATTATTACATTAAAGTTTTACTGCTGTTAATTTTAAATATATCTTCTCAAATCAAAACTACTTATGATAATTTCTATATTTATTTTATTAATTATGCATTCTGTTTTAAATTTTGAATATTTTTAAACATTATTTTGTTAATGTTTTTTTTTCTTCTAAATTTTGATTATTACATTTAAATATTACTACTTTTACTTTTAAATATATCTTCGCAAATCAAAATTACTTATATTTATTTCTATATTTACTAGAACGTGTACTCATACGATACACGGATGAATTTGCAAAATGATTATAGTAATTTTAAATTTATTAAAAATGATATTATATCATTGAGAAAGTTTAAAAAATATTTATAAATTAAAATTATTATTCATATAGTTATTCTAAAACACATTATAAATATATAAATTTTCATATATATTCTAAAATATAAATCATATATACACTTTTAAAGAAAGAAAAATCAAAGCAATACAACTAATGAAAAACATCATTAAGAACAAATTTAAAATAAATGTCCGATTAAATTTTATACAACATAAACTTAAATTAGATGTTGTTCAAAATATAATTATCGAAGACAACATATATAGCTCATTCCAATATCTTTTTATTTACAATATCTTCATTAAGCGTAGATGTTCAAAAAAAAAAAAAAATCCAAACTGTAAAAATAAAGAGTCAAATAACTTATATAAAAAAAAAAGAGTTTAATAGCATGTATCATAGAGATCTACTGTAAATTTAATTATGCATCATTTCATCTATCCATTATTAGACAACAATTATACTTAATAATAAAATTATATCTAGCCATGTTTTCTAAATATATATCAATGATGTGAATAAGATGACATAGATTCTCTTTAAATTTACTAAGATTTCATATATTCTTGATGTTGAATAACATATGACCACTAATAATTATTTTATAAAATTTATATTCTTCTATATAATAAAAGTTTTAGCGTAAGTATTTTACAAATATTTATAGTTATTTATATCAAATATTTATTATTATTTTATGATAATAAATTATATCAAAGGTAATTGTACATAGATAAATAGTAAAATTAAAAATACAACTACAGAAAAGTTATATAAATCCATAATTATATCAGGGTATTAATAAGATAATATAATTAAAAATGAAATTACCAGCAAGGATGAAAGTTATATTAATTTTCACATTTATTCTATTAGAGTATTTATTGTTGCATTAATATATACAAATATTGCATAATATTTAAGTCATGAAATTTTATTCTCTTACAGAATTTTCCTTTTTTTATATATAATTAATGCATTTAATAGTATATATTAAAAGATTAAATGCAATAAGTACGATTCAAATTTTTTAGATCACAACTTTGTGCTGCCAAAATTAATGCATATCATCAATAATATGTTTCCATGATTTTCTTTTTAATGCAATTGATATTATTAAAAGTGTAAATATAATAATTATGAAAGAAATTGTACATATTGCAATAAATTTATAAATATTTATATTGATTTTAGAATTTCTAAAATTTTAATATTTATTCTATCTATATTATTTCAATATTTATAACTAAATAATAAATTAATAAAATATGAAAATTTATTCCAATTTATAATCACAATCTTAAAAAAGTACAACTTGATAATAGGATTAAGAACAAAAACCATAAAAATAATTTTATTCCTACATTTTATATGTGACAGTAAAAAATTACAACAAAATAGTTAAAATATTTTTTACAACTTCTTCAAACATTTTTTTACCACCACCTTTTAAATAAAATTGCAATATACCTCCCTCAAATATTACACTTGACCTACAAAATTGATACCACAATTTTTAAGATAACAAATTTTTAGTGATTCAGTCCTTTTTCCCATCAACTTGTAGGACAATCTTTGTTTTTCTTCATATATCAATGTAATGTTTTTGCTTTGTATCAATATAGTCATGAACACACGTAGTATGCAACCTCTACAAAAGAAAAATAACAAATTTCATTAAAGATCACACAAAAAATTATAAACGAAAAAAATGAAATAAAAAGAAGAATAACAAAAAAAACATAAAATGTCATCTTTATAAAGATTCAAGTATTGCAAAAGAGTATGAAAGTTAAAGTAATAGATAAAGAAAATACCCCAATATATTTAGGGTATATGAATGACCTTTGTGTTTTCAAAATTAATCTATCACTACTAATCCACCTTCACAGTTTCTCTTTTTAAAGTGTTAATAAATTTAATTGTATATATTAAATTCAAATAATTAACATATCAATAATATTATGACTACATATTTTCTTTTTCTAAAAAGTTGTCAATAAAACAGTCAAGATTTTCTTTACTTTTAGCAATTTTTATATTTTTTCTTTTTGACAAAATTTTGTATATATTAATAAATAAGAAAAATACACCTATATCTCCTTTTTCACTTAAGATTCTTATGTAAGTGATTTATGATAATTTAATTGACACAAAGAGCATAATAAAATAAATTAAATTTATAAGTTATTTTGTGTCATTAACTCAATTAGAAGGTCCAATGACTCATAATGTTTAGTAATTAATATTAAAAACTTAATTTGCAATTAAATACCTATGAAATAACTAATACCGTAACCTTGGACCAAAGAGTAATAAATTAAAGTTTTATTGTTATTATCAAATTATTATCATAATTATCATATTAATAATTAATATGATTAATAATAATGTTGATTAATATTATTAATCAACTCTAAGATAAAGAATTTAGTTATAATTTCTCTATAATTAAAGATTTGTTATAATTATCATTATTTAAAGTAGTTAGAAAGTTATTATTTTAAAATATATATTTTAAGCAATATGTGTTTTAATCATTAAAAATATTAATGACCTAAAATATTACACTATATTAGTATTTAGTGTAATGAAATTTTTAATTTTGATAGCGTTATTTAGAGTAATAATGTTATAATCTATACATACGCCAAAGACATTAATATATCAGATTTAATAAAAAAAATTTAAACAATTGAACATATTCTTAATGGTTGAAATATTCATACCATTAGATATCACATTAAGTCTCAAATAATAATAATAAATAAAAATTATATATAAAGACGTGCATATTTCACACTTGTCTAATTCAAAAAATTAAATAAATTAAGAATACTTAGTAATTAAAATCAATTTACTTAAAACTATTATTTTGATATAATTAGAAACTTATAAAATAAGCAATAATCTAAAAAATAACTCAACATTTAGTATATAATGTCATTAAACCTAAACAAAAATATCTCAATCAATGGGTAATCTAATAATTCGTCAAAAAAATAAAAAACAAAGAAAGAGATTAAGAATTAACATTTCCGTACAAAAATTTTAAGTATAATTTTTATAACAATACTCACAAATTATCTTCTTTTCTATCATTCATGGATTTAATCTTAGTATCCAAAATATTTGTAAAAATAAAATCAAATATTAAATAGATAAAGTATAAGAAATATATAATAAAAATAATAAATTAATATAATCAATATAATAAAATACAAAATAAAAAATAAATAAGTTATAACCAGAGAACTTACAATCACCATTTTAAGTCTACCATAGGTAACCAAATATTAAAGAGAAAACATTAAGAAAAAAGAAAAAAAAATGAAGAAAGAGGAATAATAAAAAAAATAAAAATAGAGAAACAATTGTAAAAAATAAAAATCTATTACAATAATGTCAAACCACCACCATGTATTTCCTATCAATGTTATCCAAAATAACAATCATGTTTCTTTATTGTATCCTATGATCCATAGAAAAAAAACATACCATTTTTAAATTTTTTTTTTATAAAATTTAAATATTTCAATGATATTTATATTTATTATTATTAATATTAAAATGATAATTTATAAAATAAAATGAATTTTAATAATATCCAATAATATATATTACTTGTAATAAACAAATTCCATTCAAATATAATTTATATCCTTATTTTAAAACATAAATAGTTAACAACCCTTCTTTTATATAAACATATATAAATATTATAAATATATTACTAAAATATTAATAATAATTAGTCACTATTTAATGTATTATTAATATATTAATGTATAATTCTTAATATATCAACCTTATTACTTTGAATTACATTAAATAATAAATAATAATTAATTTTGTATTTTTAATCAATATTTAATGATTCATAATTTAAATGTTTCAACAATAATAATAATAACATTATAATGCATAATTAATGTATTTTTATAAAATACCATAAATAACCCTATTTTAGCCAGAAAATTTAATGCATAAAAAACCTTTCTTTTATAATATAAAGATTTGATTCATTGTGCATTCTTTTGTAAATTTTGAGTATTTTTCAACCTTTTTTTGTGTGAATGCTTTAATTTTTTTTATATCTATTTTAAGAGTAATCACTATTATTATCACTAGGATCTTATTATTTACCTTTTATTCGAATTCTTTTATAGCAAATTTGTAATTAATTTATTTTAACCAATTAATGGAATAAGTAAATTACTTTTTAACAATATAAAAACAAGTATTAGAGGTATCTTATCATGAATAAATGAAGAGGAAAAGGAAAAAGATCTTAATTTTTTATTTATAAATTAAAATAAGTTCATTTCTAAAAGATAATAACAAAAAAGGGGAATATATATATATATTTTAAAAACATTGAATACAAGAATATTCACCTTAAATGGATTTTTACCTTCCATTCTTTTTTTCATAAATTATCACTAGGATCTTATTATTAACTTTTTATTCTAATGCTTTTATAGAAAGCTTTAAAATTAATATTTAGCTATTGAATATGAATAAGTAAAATATTTTACGGAAAAGTATATATTGGGTTCTTTTGAAATGTTTGGGAATATCTATTTGATAAAGTTAAAAGATTAAGATGAATAACTTGTAGACTGGTACGGTATATCAACCCTCCGAAAAATGTTAAGTATTTGTCTTAGGATTTTATTTTATTAGTCGATCTTATCTGTCACCAATGCTCGTAACCACCGTCTAAGTTACCACTTGATAATACCCTCTGATTTATTTTAAAAGCATTTTGCCCGTTGTATTATAGAAGTTGTCTCCTCTATATAATAATGTGTTTTGAGGATTCAAAATCAATTTGTTGATTTTGAGATTGTATTGGATCTTCCTTTTGAGGACGATGCTCCCTTCTGCTCTACCTTGCGCATCTCTCTGCATCACGAAGATGATGCTTAGAGCCATTGGTTGGATCTCACCTAACTTTGGTGTATCTTTGTCGTACCTTAACTCATCTTTGCAACAATCTCACTCTCGTAGGGAGAAAGGTGGGATCTTGATGATCATCACTCCAACTTGGCTCTTGCATGGAGAAAGGATGGATCTTGATGCATCTACACTGCAATCTTGCCATTGCACGATAAGTTCATTGAGATCTAGTACCTACGACGACGCATGATGAAACCTTTCACGCTCTTTCCTTTAGTCTAGATCCTATTGTGACATATGATGGAACAAGGGTTTGGGTGATGGTTGTTGTATAATTGCTAGTGTGGTTCTAGATCTAGCTTTCCTTCCCATTCATTGGATTTTCTTTTCACCGAATCAAAACTTCATCATACAATTCTCCATGGAGGTAACATCATTTTGATAACTCAATTATGTACTTTGAATTTTCCCAATTTTATTTCGTGTCTTGTATTTTTCGTTTTGGTAATCTATTGCTTCTATGATATCGTTTGATTTTGTTGCATTTTGACTTCAGTGGATCATTTTTGTGTTGATTCGATTGGCATTTGTTTTGGAGTGTTGTCAACCTTGATATTGTACATAGAGGTTCGATCTTAACGCATATGTATTACAACCACGCCCTTGATGGAGAATTCTTTGAGATTTAGTGCCTATGATGACATGTGATGAAACCCAAGCACACTTTATCCTTGATTTTTCACATGCTATGTTACACAATGAAACAATAGTTGTTGCATTGATGATGGTATGAATCTTGATCTCCCTTTCCCTCATACTTGCTAGGATTTCTTTCCACAACTTCATTGAGCAATTATCAATAGAGTTAACACTAATTCAAGAACTCAATTGTGTATTTTGATTTTCTCTTTTTATAGATTTGCCTTTCCCTCGCACACTCGCTAGGGTTTCCATCCATAACATCTCGATTTCACATATTAATCTCATAATTCTCCATGGAGGTAAAACCATTTCGATAACTCAATTATGTACTATGAATTTTCCCATGTTTTATTCCATATCTTGTCTTTTTTATTAAGTAACTATTGCTTCCAATTGATTGTTGGAATTTTTTATGTTTTGGTTTCAATAAATCCTTTTTGTGTTGACTCATTTGTGATGTTTTTTTTAGGGCATTTTCAACCTTACTCTTGCAATGAGAAAGATTGGTTCTTTATGCATCTACACTGCAACCTCAATCTTACACAGAGTACTTTGAGATTTGGTTCCTATGATGGCACACACTGAAACCATGCTTAGTCCCTCAATCTGGTGCATGTTGTGGCACGTAACTGAGTGGTGATTATAGGCGACGGTTGTTGTGTCGATGGTGGCATGGATCTGGACTAGCTTATTCTTGGATCTCTTTCCTTCACACTTGCTAGGCTTTACCTTCATAAAATCTCGATTTCACAATTTCATGACACAATTCTTAAAGGAGGTAACACCATTTCGATAACTCAATTGTGTATTTTTAATTTTCCCCTATTTCATTCCATGTTTTGTCTTTTTTATTTAGGTAATCTATTGCTCCCATTTCATTGTTTGATTTTTGTTCTGTTTGGCTTTAGGGGATCCATTTTGTGTTGATTTGTTTGGATTTGTGATTTGGATTTCTAGTTTGTGAGATTTTTGTTCTAGGAACTAATATGTATTACATCAATTGTATCTAGCCAATATAAAAAAAAATTACATTGATTGTAATAGAATCAATTGAAACTTTTTTGACATTTTTCACTGGATAATTCTATAATTGATGTAAAAAGTCCCAAATAATCGATGTAAAAAAATATAAAAGCATAATTAGTGAGAAAGTTTTTTCTATGTGAGTGTAAAAAGTAAGCATTGATATTTAAACGTTATCATAAATTTTCAAGATTAAATTGAATTTTATCATTATCATGATATCTATTAATATTTTTTTGTTGGATTTTTTAAGCAAGTAAATTTATCTTTCAGTTTGAGTTTGGTGTAATTATCCCAACCTCTAAAACCAAACACCTTAAGAAAAACAATGTTGTTCCTTTTATACTTTTCTCTTTTTATTAGCTATATGAGTGTGTATGTAAGGTAGTGAAACTTGGTCTAAATTGATAATCATAACCCAAGTATATTGTTTAGCATTTCAATGTAGTAAATTACTTATGTACATAATCTTAAAAAAACTTGTCTTTTAAAATCTAACACTAGATATAAGATTGTATGATAAAAGAGTGATGTGAATAGTATTAAGACTTCTATTAATTTATAAATATGGTTTGAATTAATAAAACAATAGCTTTTGAAAATGAATAAGAGCATGTAGAGAGGGGGAGAAGTAGTAGAATCATTGCTTTAGACAAAAAAAGGACGAAGAAGGAAAGCCAAATTAATGAAGCCAACCCTAACAAAAAACAAAGGAAAAAGAGATCAAATCTTTGATTTAGCATAATTGGTCTTCATGTTATAATATGAGTCTAACATGATTAGATTTAGAATTAGATTTTAACATGAAGATCGAGTCAAATCAAAGATTCCATATTTTTTTTTCCTATGTTTATGATTTTATGGTTGACTTGTTCAATTTTGCTTTTCTTCTCCTTCCTTTTTTGGTCTAGAGCAAAAATTCTACTACTTCTCCCTCTCTCTACATGCTCTTATTCATTTTGAAACGCTACTATTTTATTAATTCAGATAATATATATAAATCAATAGAAGTCTTAATGTTATTCACACCATTCTTTTATCATATTATTTATATCTAGTATTAGATTTAAAAGACAAGTTTTTTTTTTAACTTTATGTACATATGTAATTTTTTACAATGAAATGCTAAACAATGTACTTGGGTTATGATGATGAATTTAGACCAAGTGTCGCTACCTTACAAACTCATATAGCTAACAAAAAAATGAAAAAAATGTAGTAGGAACATTAATGTTTTTTTAGGCATTTAGTATTAGGTGGGGTTAATTGCACCAAAATCAAACTTAAAGATAAATATTACAAGATTAAAATAATTAATCCAAAAAAATGAGCAAGGACCACTTTTGGCAAGGAGTGGAAACAAATGCAGAAGGAAATGTGAGAATGGGCATAAATGAAGAGATGTTCTTGCTTGAGGGTGATAAGGAACAAAAGGGGAAAAACACAAGAGAAGAACAACTTTAAGGAGAGAGAACAATTAGGAAAACAAACTTTTCTTTTGTAGCATGGATTCTGTATGAGAAAAGAAAGATATCAAGGTTACTTTTGTTAAAGTGATAAATTGGTTGTTACAATATATATGCCTCAATGTTAACATTTTCATCTCATCCCAATGGTCTTGTAACAAACAACCTCAACATGCTTATAAATACAAGAAGAATAAGGAAGGAGAAAGAACCTCACTAGCTACTAGAATGTTTGTTAGAACTAGTATTATTGCTAGAATTAATTGTCAGTATATAGAATTCTTTTTGTTATGATCCAATTATGAATTAAAATATAATAGAAAAGTATTGATATTGGTGACAACTACATTAAATATCATAATTAACTAACAATGTAAAAAATTGTACATTGTGTATAAAAATTAAACAATAATTTTATTTTACAATTTATTTGATTTATTTATACTTCTAAATAATATTTGCTTATTGTTAATTTTAAACCTATTTGATAGTTAATCAAATCTCAATATTTAGAAATATATATAGTTTAATTAAATTTTTATTTTAGCAATTTTTAATTGTTTTACTTAAAAAGTTACTTTTGTTCCAACACAAACATAATGTGATATAATTAATCACTATGTTGTGATCCACGTATCTTATTCCTCACTAATATGTACTATTTTTTTGGCTAATAATAATGTTTTTGACCTTCATTGCCTCTTGATACTTCAAGTCTTAGAAGACATGCATGACGTTTAATTACATTTTATCGTTCTTTTTAGATGACGATTGAGAGGACATACCTTGTTTGGTACTTAGATTAGGATTCTGTAAACCAATCATGATAATTCTCTGTATTCGTTGAGGACTTCAATCCAATTATCTGAGTCCCTTAAGCCTTTGAGTTATCACACCTCATACTACCACTTAGTTAACCCATATAATCTCCAATCTTATTTCGTCTCACACATCTCTCCGTATAATAGCTGATAACTACCTCCATTACTCCACCATGATTAAACCTCATTAATTGGTACCAACATGATGACTTTCACAAGAAATACAATTTATCTCTATAGACAATCTCATCAGTAATACGCCATTGCACTATATGCAGACTCTCAAGCCTTCACATTACAATATGAGCATGAGCCCCCAAACATTATGGCCTTTTGTTGCTCCATAGCATGAACGAGGCTGCTCGTACACCAAGTCTTTATCTTGCATATGATGTTTGTTCATCATCGACGTCTTAGCCATCTGGTACGTAAACATGTGACCTGTATCTTGTCTCGTTTCATAGTGATGACCAACCATTTTCTCATCTAACAAGATTTACACAAATAGTTCAATAAACAACATAACGCTTATAAGGGATGTCACATGTAATGACATTCCTCTAATATTAGGAAAATAATTCTAGTCATATTGTATTAGAATTAATTACATCTCATCTTTATATGAGATTCATGTCTTAATTAAATCCTATGGTGTCTAACGATTTAACTAATTAAAGTTGTTATTTAATTTTTTTTAATGATATTCTTGTATTAACAATTAATTTATTCACTCCGCATTACATCTCAAATTATATGAAATATGCTCTTTGATTTTTAATATTGCCATCAACTTCATTTAATCGCCTGTTTGTTATAATTTCTTTTTACCATTATATCCTATGTATTTTAGTCTTCTATTCATTACTAATCATTTCATCATAATTAATTACACTTACTTAATCATTTTATTAAGTTACCAAATTAAAACTTGATGTTGTGACTTTTACTAAATTTTCGCCTAAGCACCTATAGGCTTTGGAAAGATTCCTATAACTCAATCATTAAATATTAGAATGCGCTAAAAATTTTATGGGGACTAAAATCAATCATTATTGTTATTTTACATTGTTACTTGGTTGCACTTATGAGTGTGTCCAGCCACTGCCCTGCATATTTTTCCTTTTTCATATCAAGTCACAAAAGTCACTTTTTCTTACACAATTCGATATCCAAATTATACGGAACTTTTCTAGCAGTTTAAATGCATCATACCTGAGTGAACCATCACCAATTCCATCATAAATACTTAATTTCCCAAACATCTTAATTATTTTCCCAACCATTGGTATTATAGATTAGTCTCTAATTTCAACACAAATTGCAAGTTTCTCCATTCTTTAAGTCCGAAACAGCAGCTAAGTTTCCAGACTAGTATACTCCATTTTTTACACCAAACATGGACCTTATAGTTTTTGTTTACTCAATCTTTTTCAGCATTCAATGCCTATGTTGTTTATTCTAATTACCACTTATCTTACTACAATAATTATCGTAAAATACTTTCAACTCACAGTGTTACATCTTGTTTTTAATTTTATATATATACTAGGATTTATAAATTTTGATAATTCATTATTGTGAATATTTAGGATTATAGAAAGAAATAATATTAGAATAAGAAAAGGGAATTTTAATTACATAAAGAACTTGAATTTATTTTTGGTAGAATCAGAATTTATAAACAGATAAAAATTAATAAAATAGTCTAAATAAGAATAAACAAAAATTTCTAAATAAAAGAATAAAAATAAATTCCTAAAGTAGGAAAATATACTTAGCAAAACTTTTAAATAGATATAGGACATAAAGAAATTAGAAGGATAAATTTAAAAATAATCTGGAATTTTAGAATACAAATCTGATTTTTATAATTAAAACATATAAGTAAAACAAATTAAATAAATAGATTTATAAAATTTATAAAATTACTTTTGATAAAAAAAAAATATAAGAACAGGTGGAGATAAACATAAAACAATTTATAGGAATTTTAGAAAAAATTTTGTAGTAAAAATAATAATATTAAAAATGGGAACAGAAAATAATAGAAAAAGAAAAAGAAAAGAAAATCGAAAATGGGTGGAGAAGGAATCGAACCCAGCTACAAAGAGGAGAGAGAGCACGCTTTTACCATCTGAGCTACCCACTATGGTAGCATAATCACGAGTTATTAAATACTAAAGGCATAAAGATTGGGCTAAATAGAAAATAAAAGTGGATAAATAAAAGGGAGATGGTTGGGACTCGAACCTGCCCTTTTTAGGTACACGTAGGAATAGAAGAGGTGAATTGTCAGTTAGACTGTTAGACCTATCGCTGACATTTTAGGATAAAATAAATCATATATCTCTTTGTTCTTCTTCTTCGTTCACCACCATTGAAGCTCGTCTTGAACCTCGAGCTTTCCCCTACCTCTAGCTGCCCAAGCCTATAAACTGAGCTCACCTTACTTAGCAGAGCTACACCTAGCCCCTAGGATTAAAATACAATATTTTGGGATAGTGGGGTAGCTATATAAGGATTGCCGACCCGAGCTTAGAGCATCACTACAGTAAAACTACTCTTCGATTCTCTTTGTATACTCACCCATTTTGCTTCGTTTCAATCCCTACAGCTTCGAATTATCACGAGCTTCAATTTTTTTGAAGAAATTAGAAGAAATAAGCAAGGAATGGAAATTTAGAAGACTCGCCGGAGCTTCGCCAGATTCTGTATTTCCTCGTCGAAAAAATCACTATTAAGGTAAGAGGTGCTTTTTTTTTTTCCTTCAATTTTGATTGTAGAACTATTTTAGGATAATTGAGTTTGGATTCCCAAAAGTTTAACTGTCTAAAACCAATGAATTCACCAAAAATCATTTGAAATCTAAAACTTTGAATTCTATAATTTGAAGAATTCAATTTCCTCTATTCACTTTATTTTTTATCCAATTATAGACCAAATATGTTCCAATGATGATATTCGAATAATTCTGGGTAAGAATTTCACTAGAATTGACAAGGGAAGTTGAAGATTGAATTTTGAACAGACCACGCGTTTTGTTCTTGTTTTGTGATCTTGATCAAATCAAATTTCGAGAAAAATATGATCTCTCGTGTTGAATTTTTATAAAAAATAATTTAAAATTGAACTAATGATTTTCAATTAGAGAAGAGGGAAGGAATTGGAAAATTTTAAACAAAACTCTAGCCAAAACCAAGCTCTCTTCTAAAGAAGAAGAAGAAAGCAAAAATGATCATTTTGCCCTTAGAAGAAAAATTACTAAATTATCCTTGAATCTAAAATTTAATCATTTTGCTATTTTTTTTATGCAACTTGGGAGTTGGAAAGCAAGATGAGAGAATTATATCCACAACTTTCCCAAGGTACAAATTTCAAGGACAGAAATTTTCTTTTAGGAGAATAAAGTTGTAATGTCCTGTTTTAAAAATAAATAATAATAATAAAATAATAATGTTATTAATAATAATACAAGATAAAGAGTCACAAACCATTTCAAAAGGTTGTCAAGTGTTTTTAGATGGTTGTCAAACCTTTTTAGAGGATTGTCAAATCTTTTGATTTGTCTTTCAGATAACTTTTGATTCTTGGCTTAACCATCAGTTTCTATAACTATAAATTATATTTTACTCTTTCCATTGTACGTTCTTTTTGCAAATCTTGAAAAGGAAGAAGAAAAGAGTACCACCCCAAATTCAATATTTCTGAACTTGTTTGAGAAACATCTGCAAGGTAGGAGGAGTCTCATTCTTTTTCATAATTCATTTTTCCAGGTGTGATAATTTTATTTTCGTTGATTTGATTCCTTACACTTGCTTATAGTATGATATTAGTATATTACGCCTTATAATTAGATAATTTCTTATCTATGTTCATATCTACGTTCTTGTTTTTCCCTTAAATTCTCAAGAAATCGATTTTTTTTTTAATATTTCTTTTTGGCCGAGTTATAGAATGAATTTGTTTTGTTCATATATTCTTGTTTATTTATGTGTGTAAATTAAAAATATTGCTTGTTAATCTCTTCAGACCTAGTGGATTAAAACTGGTTCTAATCAACTAGAACCAAAACCTAAGGGGTCAAGACTCCTTTCGATTACGCTCCATAAACTCTATTTCAATGATTGAAAGCACCAATTCCTGGAATTTGCCATCGACAACCAGATCAAGACCTTTAGGGGTTTGAGGAAATCTGTGTTATACGAATAGAAGACACTTTTTGACAGACGAAAATACTGTCAGATCCGCGAACGAAAGCACTAGCGTAGTGGCAAAGAGGATACACACGGTGGCAGAGGCAATGATGAAGAAAGAACGCGTAGTGGTGGAGGCAGAGACGAAGAGGATATGCCAAAGCGAAAATTTACACGTTTAAAATAAATAAATAAATAGATAAAAATAAATAATAAATATATATGTATCTATATTTTGTTGAATCCAAAATAATTATTATTTTATTTGACTAAGTTTAAAACTGTAATTATAAAATAATGAGATTTCTTTAAAGAAATATTTATAGTAAATTAAAAGTGACATATTATTAGTTAATTATTATATAATAAGAGAAAATAAAAAATAAAAGATATAAATATATATATATATATATATATATAACTAATTAAGGAAATAATAAATAATTGAAGCATAAAAGTAAGTGATAATCAATTTAATAAATTTAGAATGTGAAGTTAGGAATAAAGTGACAATAATAATTTGGTTAAAATTTTATAAGATTAATAATTGATATGTATTAATTAATTAGTGTGTAACTAAATAAAGTTAATAAATAGATAATTTAAGAAATAGTAATAAAAGTCTTTCTTAATGTAATAAGAAAATTTCAAGAAATTAATTATTACGTTGATACTCATATCTTTTTGTTAGTTATCATTCTTTTTTATTGTATTGATTATTAATGTTATATCGTGGATTGAGAATTTTTAAATTTTCAATATTTCTAAATTATTAATGTAGGAGAGAAGAGTAGTTACTTATGCTTCAAGACAGCTGAAATCCCATGAAGGAAATTACCCAACCCATGATTTGGAGTTAGCTACTATGGTATTTGCCTTGAAGATTTGGAGACATTATCTCGATGGATCAAGATTTGAAGTATCCAGTAATTACAAGAGTCTACGGTACCTCTTTGATTAGAAGAAGTTGAATATGAGGCAAAGGTGATGGATGGAGTTTTTGAAGGATTATGATTTTGAACTATCATACCATCCTGGTAAGGCGAATGTGGTAGCAAATGTCCTAAGTAGGAAATCAGTACACCTATTAGCAATGATGGCAGAGGAGCTACAGTTGATTGAGAATTTCAAAAATCTTAACTTAGTAGTAGAGGTACGTTCTAAGAGTTTGTACTTGGGAACCTTGAAGGTCAGCAACGAGTTTTTAGAATAAGTTAAGATGGGGTAGTAAAAGGACCAATTCTTGCAAGAAAGATTAAGCTTAGTAAGCAAAAACAAAGAGGGAATTCCAGCTAGGCACTGACGGAGTGATTAGGATTAACGGAAGGATCTATTAGGAGAATGATCTTAGAAGAGGCACATAAGAGCAGTTTCCATCCCAACACTACCAAGATGTAACCAGGTTTGTAATGGCTTGTTTGACATGTCAAAAGTCAAAAGTTAAGCATCAAAAGTCCTCTAGACAACTATAACCTTTGAATATTTCAATATGGAAATGGGATAGCATCTCCATTGATTTCATCACAAGACTACCAAGGACCACAATTGGACATGACGCCATTTAGGTAATTGTAGATCGATTGACTAAATTCATCCATTTCTTACCTATCAACATTTGTTACTCATTAGAGAAGCTAACACAGTTGTACCTCAAAGAAGTAGTCAAAATGCATGGAGTCCCATCAAGCATAGTCTCAAACAGAGATCCACATTTCACTTCAAGGTGACCCCTACCACTAGAGTCGGGAGAGTCTTGAAATCTCAAAAACTCACCTAAATTCATTGGTCTCTACCAAATTCTAAAAAGAATTAGTCATGTTGCTTACTAAATAGTCTTACCTCCAAACCTAGCCAATTTGCACAATGTCTTTCATGTATTTCAGTTGAGAAAATATACCCTTGATCTCTCACATGTGATTGAACTTGATCATGTAACGATAAGAGATAACTTAACTTATGATGTCACACTGATAACAATTGGAGATTAGAGAATAAAACAGCTAAGAGACAAAAATATCAATTTGGTCAAGGTAATATGGAATCCAAGTGACAACGGCAATGCAACATGGGAGTTGGAAAGCAAAGATGATGGAGTTGTGCCCTCAACTATTTCAAGGTACAAATTTTGAGGATGAAATTCCTTTTAAGGTGGTAGAGTTGTAGTTTCCTGATAAATAAAGGATAAATAAAATAAAATAACTATGATATTATTAATTAAAATAAGAAGAAATAGCGTATAAGGAAAATAAATAATTGGAATTGATCTTTTGATAATAATTATATTTACCCTTAGAATGATTTTGGTATTATGTGCGTTAGAGCTTAAGGTAAAATGTTGTAGGAAATTATGTGTTGTTATTAAAATTATTAGAATAATAAAAATTATTTAATTAATTACTTAGAAATAAATAATAGTCAAAGAAAACTTTAGCTATAGATAACCAATACTATATAAAATTTATGTAGGAGAACAAAATTTAGGTAAAAGTAGAAAGAAAATAATAAAATGATTTGTGTGTGTGTGTATAATAAGATTAATTAAGAAAAATATAAAATTATAAAAATATATAGATAATAGGAAAAAAAATGTAAGAATAAAAGTAGAAACATATAAATGAATTTTTAGGATTTTTAGAATAATTAAAATATGAAAAATATTAATTATATAATAAAATAAATAAAAAGGTATATAAAGGAAAAATTGCAAAAACTAGAAAAAGTGAAACTGGGATTCAAGGGAAAAATGTGCCTCTACTAGCTGGGTTGGGAGCCCACTAGTGTTAATATAAGGCTGAGATGATATATATGTTATTGCTAATTAAAATCAAAAGAAACGAATGAGTGAAAATCAAAACGCGCCTCCAAAAGGCTCGAGGGGAGGACTTGACACTCGGTCCAACACTTGAATTGTTGGGACGCAGGTGCGTTTGGTGCTAAATACACACACCTTCTAATATTTAAACCTTACATGAGAGGAAACAAGTGAATCAAGAAGGGTCACTTCGCCCTTTGCCTTCATCTACAACTACCAATCCACCTTTATGTCCTTCCTCAAGCCAATCCTCTCTACAAGCTTGCGACTCCTATCATTGTCTCCTCGAGCTCTCCATTTGCAAAAAATCGCCATTGAAGGCTGCCCATATACTCCTTTAACCAGTAGCCTCAAGTTAGCAAAGGTGGGGGGAGAAGGAATGGGAAACGGAAAGAGACGGGCATAAGAGAGGAGAAGTAGAATAGGGAAAGAGAAAGAGAGAGAGAGAGGGAGAGAAAGAGAAAGAGAAAGAAAAGAAAGATACATAGATAGAGAAAAAAAGGAAAAAGAGAGAACGATACAGATAGAAAGAAAGAAAGAGAGAGAAAGGAAAGAAGAGAAAGAAAGAAAGAGATGAAGACAGGATGGTGATGAAAATAACGCGAATCATTATAAAAGAAATAAGTTATATAGTTGTTTGTTTCTAATAAAAGATATTTATACAAAGAAATACGATTGAATAAACAATTAGGGACGAGTAACATTAAAATAATAACAGGTTGGAATCAAGACTAGTAAGTGTTTTACTTTAAATTAGTTGTTAATGATAAAGGTAACAATAGGATTAATTGTGCAAATTGACTAGTTATCTAAGTCAATTAGTTAATAACTATATAGATACGCATAAAATGATTACCACTAAATAACTAATTGAGATGGGCTTATTCTAACTTAATGTTGAATTAATCTAAGACTAGGATAACTTATGCTTCAATTTACTCTAATAATCATTGGGAATGAACCTAGTTTGTATGGAGCAGGGTCAAAGTCTAGTAGATGCAACCATCCTATCAATTTAATAAATTCTTAATCTAAATAACTAGATAATAATATTCAAATGATTAAATAAATAATAAATAAATAAGAAAGATGAATTCTTATAAATTTAAATATTGTTAACTCAGATATTAGGCGAACAGAATAATAATAATGATGTTAATAATAGACAATCTTAATAAATAGGAAAATGACCGATACTAGAAATTAATTAAAACCTTTACTTGTTTTCTCAAATTTTTTTATGTCTACATTCATTTTCCCTTACTTAATAAATGATTTTGTATTAATTATGATTATTACTATTGGTCTATTAAAGATTAGAATTGAGACTTGAAATTGTTAGAGCTAAATACTTTGCCTCTTTTACTAGGAAAGATGAATTTTATGTTTGAGACATGCTCTAATAAAAGAACATGGTTCAATCTCTTAAGTGATAGATTTTTAACAAGAAGAATAGAATAGGAAATGTGTGAAGTTTCCTTATCGCGACGGGTCTTGATGTGAATGATGGTATTCTGCGTATTCATGACTTATCAAAAGACTTGAACCTCAAAAAGGGATAAGAGCCTAATTTGTACAAGGAATCTACTCAAGAGTTTGAAAGGTTGATGAATCATAGGAGTGGACCCCATTTGATAACTTGTGTTGTGTTAGTACCTGTAATGAAGACCCGATCGCAAAGGTAGAGAAGGTAGTTGATGAATGACATGACAATATCACGTTTGAGATATGAGTTGGAGTATTGCACGGGTAGACATAGTAGGTTCCTGAGAAATATCCGTAAGCTCTCGGTGAGTCCTTAGGGGTAATATAAGGTGTCAAGTTGTGATGACTCTAAGATCAGAGGGATTCACACAACTAGCTTAGCGTCCCCTACAAAGCAGAACATTATCATGATTTGGTTGAGAGTATCCAAATTTGATGTACTAGATAAGGTATGTACTCCCGATCATCACCCAAAAAGCAAACCTTAGATTAAAGAATACATTTTGGGTAAGTCATCTTGGAGGTAGAAGTTTTAGAGGCATCTAGGGCCCTAAAATATGATTAGTAGAATATATTAGTAGACACGACGAGGTGAGAAGAGGGTACACGATAATAGATATATTTCATTTTTTGTATTATTCCATGTTTGTGTGTGTCTAAGGATGGATGACTCACTCGTACAACCCCTACTTTTTAATTGAAGATGTCAAATGTGAGTCTATCAACTTTCAGACGTCAAAGGTGGCTCCTAATAGAGTGATGGGGATAGGCTCTGGCAGTCAAAGATGACTTTTTAGCTGGTAAGAAGGCAGTAGATATCCACCTGATGAGTTTTGGAATCTCAAAGATTACATGTGGACATTTTGTGATTGGCTACATGTCATTTTGTATATTTTAAATTATAGATGTAATAAATGTAAATGCTCTTACTAGTATGGAAATGATGATTCGTAATTCAGCTAACTTATAATTATACTAGCTTATTTAGTTTTTTACTTAACGAGATGAATGATAATATTATTACTATTGCATATTACCTTATTATCGTCCATTTAATTTTATTCACCTAGAAATTTTGTTTTAGAATGAATAATATAAATTCATTCTGCATTTTAAGTTAAGAATAGCGAAGATTGCATATTTAATAAAGGTGCTCAATTAATTTCAAAAATTTCAAGAATTATGTCTATAATAATAAAAATGGTGTTACAGAATTAGTTGTTATTTTTTAGATTGAGCATTAGCTCTTTGTGAAAGGATAAATTCTTTGTGAAGAGGAAACCTTGGAGGAGATTTATCTCTCCTATTTTTTGTTCTTTTACAATCAAGAAATTTCATCTTTCTTTCCTTTCTTCTATTTTCTAGTTTGAGTTCCAAACAAAAAAGAAAATTATCATTAGAGAAATGAGTGGAGAAACTATATATAAAATCAAATCGAAAAATGGAAAGAAATTAATTACAATTATGGAAAAATAAATACTTATTCTAAATTTAATTTTAGTTATTATGTACATTATCATGAGAATTAAGGTATTGTATTATAGCATAGATTAGTATTATTGAAAATTATACTATGATAATGTATACTATATATTTACATTTTTTTAAATGATAATTAATTCAAAAATATATAATAATTGTTTTATTCTATAATCATATACTAATTTTCATGATTCAACAAGTAATTAATTAATTTATCAAATAAATCATCATTGAATTAGTCTAATTAATCTAACAATCAAACATATATAACCATTTAATGATTTAATGGAAATTATTGTAACCATTATAGATAATCATTATAATTACAACTATTACAATTTAAAAACCAAAATAATGATAAATCAATTGATAACCAATTTTTCTACTATGATTGTTTTTTATAGATATTAATTAATTATATTTCAAATCATATTATATTGTCTATATAATTTAGATTAAATTCTTTATTAGGTGAAGATTTCAATCAAATTATTTTAAATTAATTTTTTTTGTAAAATTCTTGAGAATGTCATGTGTAAACATTTTTTTCATAAAACATTTTCATTTGTATGTAGTATAGATTACTATCTAGTAACAATGTTAAACAATCATATAATAGTGATATTGATAGTTTCTTAATTTGTTATATTATCAAGAAATTTGAAAGGACAATCACGTCATGTGACAACTATTTGTAAGTTAAAATATGTTTTTCATTATTCAACTTTTTATGATTTTTGTCTTTAACCCCTCAACTAATATTTTCATCTCCTAAATTTTTTTCATTTGGTTTTTAGTCTCAGTCATCAAATGTCTTTATTAAATGATGATATAATAGATAATTTCTAATCATTTTAAAATGTTTTCTAGCAACTTTCTTCTAGTAGTTAAAAATCTCCAAAAATTACTTTGATAAAAAATATTAAATAACTTATGACAATTTTAAATTACCATAATT
>JAMLFT010000817.1:0-36390 GCA_026544285.1 Pachyrhizus erosus | reverse complement strand
AAACACACAATGTAGCAAAAGTGATGTAACTTAAAATAAATAGACACACATAAGGATAATTCTATAAAATTCAAAGCTAAAACTCAAATTTATAATATAATTTGAATTGCGTTCTAATTGTTTTATTCGATTGTTTTTCTTCTGTTAAGTTTTTTTTTTTTTGTTAAATTGTTCGTTTGATTTTTATATTGTATCTATTTTAAGTTTGAGTAAATTTAATTTTTATATTTAATAATATAAAATAATTTTATACTGTCAATCAATTAAAAACATATAATTTTTAAGGTGATTATTATAAAAATAAATAAATTTATTATATATTAATTTATGATTAGATAAGAATATATTTAAATTTTTACTAAATCATCCATTTTTTTCTTAATTTGTATACGATAAAATTGTAAGTTTTAATTCATGATCAAGTTTTAGTTTATCACTGCCTTAATTTCTAGCAGCTTTATAATACTTAAGAAGTGTTTTATGATATTAACAATGATGTCTAAGACTAATTTTTATAATGTGTAAAAATTAAAAATTACAATTTTTTTTTTTCATGTAAGATCTATATCATTAAAGGACTCAACCAACTCATACAATACAAAACTCTACCAATTTGAAATGGTCTTATCCTGGCTACTCTCCACAATTGCCACTCGTAAAATGATAAATTGACATGATTATCATTGACAACTGATTGAACGATTACTAACTCAATAATCACCATACCAATTAAAAGAAGAAGAGTTATCAGTACAAGGTAAGTCATCCAAACCATATACACATTCAACATTTACTTAGCATTAGAGTTCTTTTTGTAAGTACATCCACCTATTATAACATAAAGATCAACCCTTTGAAAAAGATTGAACACAACAAACTTCCAAATAATTCAGCACTCAGAACTTGATAATAACAGGACCTAAAACTTACAATTTCTTTTTTTGCATAAGAACTAAAAATTAAAATTAAAATAATGTTAAAGACAAAATAAATAGTTTAATTTTCATTTTTCAATTTGATGCATATGGTAAGTGATACTTTAACAATGATTTTTGTACATTACAAATTAAGGATGTTTTTAATGTGATTTGGTTTATATTTTAAATTTATTTGTATATGACTCTTAAAATTATTTTTAATTAAAAACTAATAAAATAAATTTACATAATGCAAAATTAATAACTACTCGAGTTTAATTAGTCTTTAACGTAAATAAGCTGTGGTGTTTATTTGGTGAGATTTATTTTCTGTTTAAAATGAGAAAAGGAAAAAGAGAATTTAAGATTTAAATTGAAAGGAAAATGAAATAAAAGAAAAATGTGAAATTTTATTTTTAGAAGTCAATTTTTTTTTCAATCAAACAAAAAAATATTATTTTTTATCAAGTATATCGTTAAATAAATATTTTTATAATTAGTGTGACTTATTATATTATTTTTTATCTTTCAATTTTATTTTTATTTTTTAATAGAAAATATAATTTTTAATTTTTAATTTTATTTATTTTTACTTATTATTTTTATTTCATCCATTATATTTTTATTATTTATATCAAACTGGACACAAAAATGATATTTACTACGGGTGTGATTCCAATTAAATGAAGAATTGGATTTTATATAAAAATATGAATATATTAAAAGTATGATTTTTAATAATAAAAATTGAAAAATTAAAATAAAGAATGATTATTGGAGTTATATTTTGTTGATTAATTTAATTTTTTTAATCAATTCTACATTTTAAAACAATTTAATTGCAAAAATAGAGAAGAGTAGGAGCTTTTTCATTTTTTGTTGCAAACTTTTCTCTCTTTCTTTTATTTGTTGGAGCCTGCGATTTCTGTGGAGTGGCGATAATTTTCCACCACAAGCGACACAACTCTCAAAATCCGCAGCACCTGATTTAGGTTTATCAGTATTATATTTTTGTTTGCAAAATGACAAATGCCACATATAACATTGAGTAGTGATATATCATAATTTTTTATTATAAACATTTTATTAATTATTTTTATTACATTATAATATTTATATTTTTCTTTTGTATTTCTTTATTTTTTGGATGTTAAATTACATATAGACGTTTATTAATTAATTACTTTTTTTATAACATTAATAAAATTAACTTAATATTTTTCTATCCATTAAAATTAAACTTAAGAATTAAAAAATTTACTAATTCTAAGATAAGTAGGGCGAAAAAAAAAATCAAGGGTATGTACAAGTTATCATTATGAATACATTAAGCATTAATAAAAAAAACAAAGAATAATGAAGGCTGATCGTGACGAATCCAAATAAGGAAATGAAATATCAGCATTTTTAAAAAAGTTAAATGGAACCCACAAAATTGTCTTTAAAAATGGTAAAATAAATTAAAAAGCCGTACAGTGGCATAAGACCAATCTCCAACTACAAATAAACAAAGCCTTAGCCACATATGTGGATGTAGCAACTTGACCTGCTTCTCTCAAGTCCCAATCTGCTACTGTCAACAAAACAAAACACAAACACAAACACAAACACGTCTCTTGAATCAACCCACGCTATCACAAATTATCTGTCACTTTTTGTTTGTATTTTTATTTTTATTATCCAATATCTGAGGATTAGCAATGGTGTTCGCCAAGGAAGCAGGATCCTCATCGTACAGTAGAGAGGACACTCCTCTTCTGGGCAAGTCTCCCCCTCTTTCCTCCAACCTTAAGACTTTCGCCAACGTCTTCATCTCCATCGTCGGTGCTGGCGTCTTGGGCCTTCCCTACAGCTTCAAGCGAACGGGCTGGCTCATGGGCCTCCTCATGCTCTTCACTGTCGCTTTCCTCACTTATCACTGCATGATGCTCCTCGTCCTCACGCGCCGCAAACTTGAATCCCTATCGGGCTTCGCCAAAATCCCCTCTTTCGGCGACCTGGGCTTCGCCATATGTGGCCCGATGGGCCGCTTCGCCGTCGACTCTATGATCGTGCTCTCCCAGTCCGGCTTCTGCGTCAGCTATCTGATCTTCATTTCCACCACGCTCGCCTTCCTCACCAACAACGAAACTACGCCGGTTTTTCTAGGTTTCACTCCCAAGGTTCTGTTCCTCTGGGCCTGCTTCCCCTTTCAGTTAGGGTTAATCTCTGTTCGCACTCTCACTCATTTGGCTCCTTTGAGCATCTTCGCCGATCTTGTCGATCTCGCTGCTAAGAGTATTGTAATGGTTGAAGATGTTTTTGTTTTTGTTAAGAATAAACCCCAATTGAAAATCTTCGGGGGTTTGTCTGTGTTTTTCTACGGCATAGGTGTGGCGGTGTATGCTTTCGAAGGAATTGGTATGGTTCTGCCTTTGGAAACTGAGGCGAAGCACAAGGACAAGTTGGGTAGGGTTTTGGGTTTGGCGATGGGGTCGATTTCTGTCTTGTTTGGTTTGTTTGGGTGTTTGGGCTACCTTGCTTTCGGGGAAGAAACCAAGGATATTATTACCACCAATTTGGGCCCTGGGCTGATTAGTGTTTTGGTTCAGTTGGGGCTTTGTATTAATTTGTTTTTCACTTTTCCAATTATGATGAACCCGGTCAATGAGGTGATGGAGAGACGGTTCTGTGGGTCTAGGTACTGCTTGTGGTTGAGGTGGTTGATGGTGTTAGTTATCAGCTTGGTGGCGCTTTTGGTGCCTAATTTTGCAGATTTTTTGTCCTTGGTGGGAAGCAGTGTGTGTGTTGTTCTGAGTTTTGTGTTGCCTGCCATGTTTCATTGTATGGCTTTTAAGGAGGAGTTGGGGTGGAGATGTGTTGTTTGGGATGGGGCAATTGTGATTTTTGGATTTGTTATTGCTGTTACTGGGACTTACACTTCCGTAAGGGAGATTCTTTCGCCTACCCCTATAGCATGATTCAGCAATTAACTTGTTACATGTGGAGAAATTAAGATTTTTTAGATGCGGCGAGGCGACCATGCTTTACATGTTTTTAGTGTAGGCTTGGTCTTTTCTTGATGGAGATTCTTGCCGCCTGGGAGGAATTCTTGTACTTGGATTTGATGCTGCCTGAATCAAGTGTTCAGTTTGCTGAAATTATCTCTTTATCACAGTCGAGAATAAAGCTATCTATTCTTTGTTGTTGTATGATGTTCATTTTTGTAAACATTGTAGCTTATGGATCCTATAATGAAGTTTTAGAAATATTCCATCAGTTTACTGTTTGAAATTCTATGGATCAAAGGCAGGCTCTCAAAGTCTTTAATTGGTTTCGTGGCTTACACAACACCTTTTAATAAGTAGGCAACTTTCCCTTTCTCGTACAATTCAATGACCCCATGCAGGCATGGCTCTAGAATGGCGACCGTGTCTGATTGTCTGTTACTTGCAAAGCCTGAATTTGAGCTCGAAAATAAATCTGTGATTGAATTAGATATTGCATAATTAGTTTTATATTAACTTGATCTCACATAATTAACATGATCTTACTGTCTGGAAAAATAATCATGTTTGTCACAATTTTACAGTAGCAAATTTATTGTTTTATTTTGTAAACATGATATCACTATAATAACAGGGAATTGGAGGAAAAGAAACTTGGCCATTATGTACCGTGGGCAAAAGCTGAAAGACAGCAACACATGGCCCATTTGATAATTTCAAAGCAATTCCTGTTATTCAATTCCCACGAGGCTAAAATTAAAAGTAGGGATTTGCTTCCCATGTATATATTCTTAAACTCGGCTTAGTTGAGCAATGAAAGAAAGGAGACAATTCCACTATTCTAAAATCTAAATATTCTAATGCTCAATTTGTGTTTTTCATATTAGAAATTTCATTCTTCCGAAATTTTTGTGCCAGTCAATGTTCTATCATAATAAAAACTCTATTAATTTTCAGATAATTGTTCGTTTGGTTAATTTTGTTTGATATATATACTATATTATTTTTAAATTCCAAGCTTAGCTCCAGGTTGCAATTACTCACCTCTCTATTTGGTTCCCAATTCCCATTAAGATACAAGTCCTAGTAGCTTCACCTACATTTAGAGTTAGCCTCCCAAATCCAACAAGTATTTTACAAATGGCAAAAACAATGTCTTAGAAGGACTATTAACCTAAGAGAATATATATACTATATTATACAAACACTGTTTCCTTTT
Organism: Pachyrhizus erosus; assembly: GCA_026544285.1. Taxonomy (NCBI): domain Eukaryota; kingdom Viridiplantae; phylum Streptophyta; class Magnoliopsida; order Fabales; family Fabaceae; genus Pachyrhizus; species Pachyrhizus erosus. The sequence goes on along the minus strand of JAMLFT010000817.1, from coordinate 31,267 downwards.
TTTTTTTTAAGAATAAATAATATTTTTTTTAACTTTGAATGAGAAAAATTAACCTATTATAAAATCCACAAAATTAAGTTAAACATTCATTTTAAAAATTTTAGCATTAAAGTAAAATTTTATGTAGAATACTTAAATTTATATTATATTATAAGACTCATAAAATTAACATAAACAATACATTTAAATAATTATACATTATGAATATTCTAATTAATATGATACCACGTTTAATTTGACGTATAGGAGTGAAAAAATTATTACATAAAATTAGAATTAGTTGTTATTTAAAAAAAATTAGATATTTTATAATGGAAATACAAATGTAATATTTAATTCATCAATAAAAATATAACATGTATAGTAGCTGCATGTTTATATAACTAAATGCATATTTTCATGAAAAATTCCAACTTTGATGTTCATTCTATTTCCAAACTTATAAATTACTTTCCGTGTGATTTTATTTATAATTATAACAACATAATATTAGAATGGGATTTTTATTTTAATTTTGACTTAATTACATATTTACCATTTAATTATTATCATTTTACAATTTTTATCATCAAAGTTTTTCTTTTATAAAATTTTCACATTTTACCACCAAATTTTTTTTACACGTTCTATCATCATATTTTTTAAATTTTATGCAATTTTATGATCATATCTTAAAAATTTTACACGTTTTATCATTGGTAATAAAATAATCCCATTTAATAAAAATTAAAATTTTATTTTAATAACACGTTAACATTAATAAAATTCATCAAAATTGAAAATTTTAATAGTAAAATTCATAAAAATAAAGCTTAAATAATAAATTAGTAATAAAAATTAAGTGATAAAATTTATAATTAATCGTCCAATTTACATCACTAACTTTCACGGTGATATTAATTGCTAGCTTCCTAGGGTATATGAAATCTTAAAGGGAAAAATAATGATAGGTAGAAGTTGGAGAATTTACCATCTTCAGTAGTAATTTCAATAATAAAGATGACATCCATTAAAATGGATAAGTTAATGAAACACTTAAAATCTTTATCTAAAAAAATGAAACACTTGAAAAAAAAAAAACATATTTTTTAGACTGTCATACCATGTGTCAGAAGGAGTAACAAAATGCGATTCTCCTCAATTTTTTATTTATATTTTTTAAGGTAGATCTTCCTCATGATGTGCTTGATAGGAGGGATACTTTATAAATTACAGAGTAATTGTAGCTTATTGGTTAAATGTTACTAGTAGCTAGACATTAAATGAATAGTTTGAAAGATGTTTGTATTAATCATAAATGAGTAGCTACAAAGAGACTGGACCTTGAATGATCAACCGGGCATTCAATTATGAAAAGAATAATGAGCACAAGATTCTTCCTAATTACCATTAAAAAATCAATCGATTAAATACGCGAAATTTTAGTTCAACATTTTAATGCCATAGATGACACATTAGACTAATAAGTCGAATCAAATCCACAAAAATTCAAAGCCAATAAATAAACCAAGACTTGCTAGTTTTAACTCATGAAATTATCGATAATTAGCTACTAAGTAATTACTACCTAGGAACCCTAAAAAACAAACAAAGCATAAAGCCATAAACAAAAAACAGGTGCATGATGTTGTAAATGAGAGGAACCCACAAACCTGTTGAAAAGGATGATTACTCCACCTCACTTGGAAACAGTTGCAAGTATGGAATCCCGAAAATAGTCGATGTCAAAGGTAAACCAACCGCGAAAAACGAAGGGCATAAGCGTAATAAAAGAAGGTGAGCTATCAAATTAGACGAGTGCGAAAAATAGAAGACCCACATTCACAGCCTAACACATGATCACATGAAGAAAGAAAGAAAACACTGAGAAAAAAGTGGAATTGCATCTCGCAAAGGCCACACACACCGCTAATATAATAACAACACTCCATCCTCCTAAACAAAGACTTCGCGTCCAAGCAAATTTCCGAGCGACAAAAAAACAATACAAATATATCAAAAGGGGCGAATTTTGAAACCAGAATCAGATTTTTTTTTTCTTTTTTGGTTTTTTGGGTGAATCTGAATAGATCAGAGGATGATGTCGTGTTCGTCGTCATCGGGGTCGGAGGAAGACGATGAGGGATTCGACTCGTACCGGAAAGGAGGCTACCATGCCGTCAGAGTCGCCGATCAATTCGCCTCCGGCAGGTACATAGCTCAGAGGAAATTGGGGTGGGGTCAGTTTTCCACCGTCTGGCTCGCTTACGATACTAAAACTTCTGTATGTTTCTTACCCATCTTCTTTTTCCTTTTGTTTTGTCGTTTTTTTAATTGTTGTCTTCAAAAGGTGTTGTTTTGAGACCACCCATTTTTGTTTTGGATTCTGGGTGTGATCGGTATTCTGTGTTTGGAGATTTTGATGTATGTTGTGCGTGTTTTGTTGGTTAGAATTTGCATATGTTACGGAGGTTCCGAGATCTTCGTTTTTTGTTTAATTTCTCATACCTTTGTGATGTCGTTTTCTGTTTGATGTCGATGTTGATTGCTACCATGCCACTCTGAATCTATGAACCCTTATTTTGTTCAACATGTGTCACAAAATGAAATCTATGCATGCCGGAATAGCGGAAAATGGTTAATGGTCCTCGAAATACGTGACCACCTGGTTTACATGGGCGATAGATTTGTCTGTATATAGAGGGGCATTAAATGTGTCCCTGCACCTGTTTAAGCGGGTTGAGTCTGATTTGGTGCTTTTGTGTATTAAGCACCTTGGTAACCGTGACACTAAATTGTTTCTATGTTTAGTAGATATATATATATATTTAACTTCTTTGAAAGTGGAAAAGTGAGTTGTACAATGGAATGTAATAACTAATTGTCATTTTGAAGTTAGATTTTGATTCAGCAGCGGTGAGTGTTAAGACTAACGGGTCTTTTATGTATAACTACCATCTTTATGGATCCAAGGCTTGTGCTACCGTAAATCACATGTAAGATCTTGCTAGTGCTTGAATTTATAAAGCAAAAACTGGGGCAAACCAAAAGAAAGAAGAAAAAAAGATTAAGTTGTACAGCATATGCACAATGACACTCTTAGTCTTCCAGGCACCGTTTCTAAGAATCATGTCCAAGTTCATCCTTTGTTCATTTATTTATGTTTAATACAAAAACCTATGAAGGTGAAACATGTGTGTATGGTTGTGCATGTATTCTCATAGAGTTGACCTTTTTCCCCAACCAATGACAATTTCTTGATATTATTTTTGTGCCCCAGTATATATTTTTTTTCATATCTTATCTAATTTTAAGATTGTGGTTTTCAGTCATATGTTGCTCTCAAGATCCAGAAAAGTGCAGCCCAGTTTGTTCAGGCTGCCCTTCATGAGATTGATGTTCTTTCATCCATTGCTAACCATGACCCGTCAAATTCAAAATTTGTGATTCAATTGATTGACCACTTTAAGCACACGGGTCCAAATGGACAGCATCTTTGCATGGTCCTTGAGTTTCTTGGTGATAGCTTGCTTCGCCTGATCAGATATAACCGTTACAAAGGTCTTCCGTTGAATAAAGTTAGAGAGATTTGCAAATGCGTTTTGATTGGTTTGGATTACTTGCATACTGATCTTGATATAATCCATACTGACCTAAAACCTGAAAACATTCTTCTATGTTCAACCATGGATCCTGCCAAAGACCCTTTAAGATCTGGACTTGACCCAATTCTAGAGCGACCTGAGGGAAACACGAATGGTGGAGTTACAAGTCTTATTGAGAAAAGGTTGAAAAGGAGAGCAAGGACAGCAGTTGCTAAGATATCTGGAAGAAGAGTATCAATGGGAGGAACAGGAGATGTTGCAAAGACTGGTAGAAATATTGATGGGATTGATGTGAGATGCAAAATAGTAGATTTTGGAAATGCTTGTTGGGCTGATAAGCAGTTCGCAGAAGAAATACAGACAAGACAGTACAGAGCCCCTGAAGTTATACTGAAGGCTGGCTATTCCTTCCCTGTTGACATGTGGTCTTTTGCTTGCATTGCTTTTGAACTTGCCACTGGAGATATGTTGTTTACACCCAAGGGTGGACAAGGTTTTAGTGAGGATGAGGTATGATGATTTCACTAATAAATTATAATGCTTTACTTACATTCTTCATCTCATGCATGTATAATTTATGATAAATGTTCTAGCATGAACTGTTAGATTTCTTTGCCATTACTGAAAGACAAATACATGTACACTTAATTAATAATTTGATTAATGAGTTTTTGAGAGGAGGTTTAGGTGTGGACTAGGTGCTGGAACTGATTCTTGATTATTAGCTTTGACAACATGCAACTTATGCTACACTTTGGTGCAAAGCACGTGATCCTTTTAATGCTGCATGACTATCTGAAACAGTAAATAAAAAAATGGTTGGATTATCTTATCTTTTGTCATTAATACTTATAAATACACTTATCTGGCTTTTATTGTGGAATATGTGAAAGATAACAAGATACATAAAAACAGAATTCATTGAATCACCTTGTTAAACCAGTGCGTTAGATGTCAGTTTGACAAATTTTCTACAGTATTTTACTTCAGCATTTTTTGCATTTGTCTTGACAAAATAGTTTTGAATTTTGACAGTAATTTTATAATTACTGTCTCAAGTGCCAGAATTATTTTATAATTCTGTCGCCAGATCATATGTGATCCTTTTACAGGGGTTGATCTTATGCAACAATTTATCTAAAAATATTCGTTGTTCTATCTACTTATGATCCTTTAACAGGGTACAGCCTCTGAACCATTTCTGATTGCTTTTTTGTTTCTGAAAATGAGTTTTTATAATCATAGCATGAAATTCAAAGTTTGACTCTAGTGATCTGTGATTAACAACTCTAGAAATAACCAAAGTAAGAAAGCTATCAAATTACAGTTTCTACCGTTAAAGCTTATATTCTTGGGGATCATGTTGAAAAGAAAAGGGTCAAGCTCAGGTGTTTGCATCATGAGTTCCATGCTATTAGCATAAAATTTTAACTGCAATTGCTGTAGTCAGAACTATGCTTTGATTTATTCAGCAAAAAAACAAAAGGAAAAAAAATGATATGATCATTAGTGTAATAGATCACTTGTGATTGCCTAAACTTGTTGAACAAAAGTCTCTACCCTTAGATTGTTTTTACTAGAATAATAAACTTTGCACTGTGTTGATCTTTCAGGATCACCTTGCCCTGATGATGGAACTCCTTGGAAAGATGCCCCGTAAGGTGAGTACACTTCCACTGTTTGTTTATATCATTTCTTGAAGAGCTATTCTGCCATATCTAATGCTCGTGGGTTGCAGATTGCAACTGGTGGAGCTCAATCCAAGGATTTCTTTGACAGGCATGGGGATCTAAAAAGGATTCGAAGGCTAAAATTTTGCCCACTTGACAAATTGCTGACTGATAAATATAAATTTTCAGTGAATGATGCTCAAGAGTTTTCAGAATTTCTTTTACCACTCTTTGACTTTGCGCCGGAGAAGCGACCAACTGCGGGACAGTGCCTGCAACACCCATGGCTGAACTGCACGGAATCTCCTCCAAATGAAATGACAAATGAATCTGCTGTGGAAAAGGTGGATGTTGGGATGAGCAACCTTAAAATCAGTGTGGGAAAATGAAGGGGTGATATGTGTTTTGACACAGTCAAAGTCATAGTAACATCTTTAAGCCCCTCTTTCCACATGAACCACTATTGATTGTGATTTTTTTTTTTTTTGGTTAAACTTTAATAAGATTCTTTCTATTGGATTATTAATTAACTACAAAGATGTAAATCAGTAAAGAATTTTGTTCCTCCAGAGATATCTGACAGCAGAATTTGCGTGTATATTGTTCACATGTTGTAACTTGTAAGTCATGACATGACATTCATTTAAGTCTTATGTTTTCCTTTTTCCCCATTGAAGTCAGGACTCATCATATTAAACACAGTATAGGAGAAATGAATTTGTTGATTCTAATGTGAGGACAAACCACTGATCTTCTATCCTTAACATTATAGTTTTAACATCTTGCCAACAACCATGTTATATGTGTCAGTGTTAAGAAAAACTCAACACTTTTGAAGAGGTTATAACAACCTAAGCAGCGAGGTCTGTTGTCAGACACTAAAACTTAACACTAGACGACGGTACATTAAGTATTTTTTTCTTTTTGAGTAAATTATCCTGATACTTCTTGGAAGTTTTATTTTCCAAAATTGTACAAGTTTTTCTATTTTTTAATATTTATAATAATTTTATTTATAGAAGATATTATGTAATGTTTTATAAACAATTAGGAGGATTAGTATAATGTATAAAAGTTCTCAATATAATATTTTTCAAGAGAGGTTAGTGTAAAGATATAAAAAATTAGAGTTTTTCTGCATTCTTACAGAATTTCAAGAAGTATAGTGTAGTGTAATTTACCAGTATTTCTTTTTTGGTCGGTTTTAACTTTAAAGCTTAAATGGAGCTGGATTGAAATGATGCTAGAATAGTTAGGAGCCTATGAGCAATTATGGGGTGGCCCCAAGAAGGTCCAACGGCCCTTTTCAAACTTTTTCCCTTCTAGCAAATTTGAGATGAGATTTAAAAGAAGAGCACGTTTTGGTAAGAGCACTGTACAGGTATAATGCTTAAAGGAAGTATTTTAAGTTTTTGTACAAAATGATTATATTATTTTAATAAATATTAAATGAATTCATTGACAAAAAATATTATTTAGAATTAGACAATTCCATATTAATTAATGATAATCTAAAGTTTTAGCATGATGTAACACACAAAGATAGTGTGGAGATCGTATGAAGTTGTTTCTTGTTTTATTTGTCCTAACTTATTTAAAATTAAACTTGAGACAATTTTAAATATAGGACAATGCTTTAGTACAAAATGATAAAAGAAAAGCTACGTTACAACATAAAAAGAAGAAAAGTATTGATGCAATATACAACTCTAGAAAGTAACTGTATTATAAGATAATTATTATACAATGATTTCATGCATTAAATAGAGATTTAGAATGTTTATTTAGTATCGTATCTTCAAGTCATAATGTATACATGTGTGTGAGAGAGTTGTATATATATATATATAAAACAAGGTCTTGTCATACATTAAAAATGTTAGAAAAATTATCTTTTCATTAATTTCTTTTAATTTTATTATATTAAGTCTTGAAAATGAGCAAGTCATTTATTAAAAAGAATAAGATTTTGTTACGCATTAGAAAATTTTCAAACTTTATTTCTTTCTTTCTTGATTTTTCTTTAAATTTATTATATTAATTTTAAATATTTGTGTGTATGTGTGTTTCATATATAAAAAAACAAGATTTTGTTGATCATTAAAGAAACTACAAATACTATTTCATCTATGTGTGAATCATATATGAAAAAGAATCAAATCTAGTTGCGCATTAATAAATTACAAATATTTTTTTTCATCTTCATTTATTTATCTAAATTTTATTATATTAGTTATTGAATACTCATGAGTGTATGTCATGTATAAAAAAGAACAAGATCTTGTTATGTAAAAAAGAAATTAGATTTTTTTCTTTTCTTTTTTATTTATTTTTGGAAAATATTATGTTAGTTTTTGAATATTTTATTTAGTTTAATGACATATTCTCAACTATCATTTAATGTATATCTGCTAAAAGTATTAATCTTATCCTTTCTAGCTACTTTTTTTAAAAATTATTGTGTGTGAGGGTAAACTTAAATAGGTTTTCCAAAGATAAAATATTTAGGTTTGAAAAATAGATATACTTGTGAAAATAACATTTAAATATAGGATCTTAGTTGTGTTTTGAATAAAATAAAATAAATTTATGTCAGTCTCGTCATAGATATTAATTATTTGAGATTGAATCAACATAAATATTGTGTCTCTCTCTTATAGTGTGTTTGGAACTGTATTTTCTAACTACATCCAACATCAAATTCACGTCAAAGTGATTAATTTAACGTGGAAGCTATAAAAACTTCTTTCAAACTTCCTTCAAAGGGACGTGGATCCATAGTAAGATGTCAGGATTCAGGAAATCAGACTTACACTTAGTTTTTTTTTTTTTTTTTCCTTTTTAGCCAAGAGAAAGTCTTGTGAAAAGTTTACGTTTAATTAAAAGTTCACAAATCATTTTGGTTATAAACTAATATTGAAAGATATCATTTCAAACTTCTATTAAATAGTTGGTTTAATACTAAAATAATTTATTGTTATATCAAACACTAAAATATATTAATGTTGATTAATATAATATATTATAGTCATGGAAATAATCCTAACGTTTGAAAATTGTGTATCCCTTATGATTTTTTTTTTAATGTTTACCACAGACCTCATTAAAGAAAATAAGAACATATTTAACCATATCAAAAACTCAGTTTCAAGTTTTTTAACTGTCATAAAAACTCGGTTCACAATTCATAACCTCCGAATACTTTTAACTAATAAAACATTAGAAATTTCAAATGTTGTTTTAATAATATAATTCAAACATTAAAAATAATATTGTTGTTATATATAAGAAAATGTTATGGGTATATCATTCATAAGGCTCATTAAGGAAAAATTAAGGAAAATGTTAAATATATATTTGTCAAGTTTTAATAACATAAAAATACGTACATTGGTTATTGGAGGATAATTGTGATATCACTGTCTTATTTCTCGTATGGTTGGGGTTGGTGCACGTGCTTATCCAAAACTAGATTTCGTGACTCTAGTTGTTACCCATTGCCATTTTAATTTACTCCTACTTACTTTAGACGTGAATCTAGTTCTTCACTGCTTCCACAGAGTCACAAACACTTTCCTGTCTTCATGTGTTATTCATAAAATATCTTATCCAACAATTTATACAGTATAACTTATTCTTAAAAAAAGATAAAGAAGTGAGGCAAATAACTTTATATAGTTTTTTGTGTGACTATTTGTAGGTAATAGTAGAAATTTACAGTTAATAAAGGTTAAATTTTATTATTTATTATTTATTTATTTTTAATTTAGTTTTTTTTATCTTTTTTAAATAGACTTAAATAGTAATTTCTATCAATGTCAATAAACTTAACAAAATTAATTGATATGGTTCTAAATGGTGTTATAACATTCTATGTGACACATGAATGTATCTGATGTCATTTTGTAGTTTTAAAAAAGTTGAAAATTTTAAATCTTTTGTATTAACAAATGCTCTTGCTCATTACATAAGGAAAATAAAGGAAAGGAGGAAAATGAACCAACACTTTGTTGATGAAATAGGATTTTGAGATTTCGTTTGTGCAGAAATTGTTGAAAGAGAAAGAGAAACTTGTGATGATTGAGGTGGAAGTTGTGTATCATAGTTCAAAATGATACACATTTGAATTTCTTCAACTTCTACAAAAGTTGAAGAAATTCAAAATCCTGACATCAATGAGGAAATACAAAATGAAATCCCTCCAGTTCATGAAGAGGTTCCAATGGATGATGATGAGACATATAACTCATAAGAGTTACACAATGTTTTCAAAGATGAAGAAAGACTTTAAAAAAAGAAAGTATTTAGCATTTGTAATGCCTAAAGACATGATAGGTTATAAATGGGAAATATGGACTTTCTTTGCCATTAAAGATGACTTTAAGGATGTTGTCATGACATGTCATACAGTCAAGTAGAAATATAAATATGATAAGAAATGACAAGTAAAGGGCAAGAGTTTGTTGCAAAGATGGTTGCCCTTGGTTAGCCTATATGCAAAGTTGATGGATGAAGATATGTGGCAATTAAGGACAATGGTGGATGAACATTCTTGTAGCAAGGAGTACAAAGTTAGAATGAGAAAGAAAAATGGCTAAGCAAAAGGCTATTTAGTGGTGTTAAGGAGAATCCCAACATCAAGGTAACTGATATTAGAGAAAGATTTCATGAGGAGTCTAATTGTGGAGTTTAAAGGATAATGCATTAAGGGTCAAGGCTCGCGAGAAGTCTCTTGTAGATGCACCTTGGACATATGTTGGATAGTTTTGATGTTTTTCATTTTTTTGGGACTATTTCTAATTGCCTTTTAAGATGTTTATGTTTTTAGTTCATTAGGTTAAAGTAACATTAGTCATTTTATGTAATGTCACTTATACAAGTGGTTTAATATTTTTTTTGGCTACTTACTTTCACTTGTAACTATGAACCTCATTCAAATGTTAATGAATTCAAACTTTACATTGAAAAGCTTATGTTCATCAATTGTTTAAATTTTGTTTTACAAATTTGTACTCAAATTTAGTAATTTATTTTTGGTTCTTAATTTTACACATGTTTACAAATTTTATATATTTAAACAAAGGTTCATGATTTTAATTGGTCCTTTAAGTATTTAATAAGGTTCATTTTGATCATTCATCTTTTTAAATGGGTTTGTATTAGTTCTTCATCTTTTAAAATGGATTCAAATTGATCATGTAACTATTAAAATAAATTCAATTTTATTATTTGAATAAAACATCTTAGGAATAAATTATCAAAAGAGCAAATTTTAGTAATCAATTTCATGTAAGGTTAGCGAAATAACAAACATTATTCAACTACATTGAAATTGTCTAATTCTATTTCAAATACATTGAAATTGTCTAAATTTACTTTAAATACATTTGAAATGCATAACCTTCAACCATAGGTAACTTCAATAACATCAATATCAAAACAACGTTAATCCCTAACATTAAACAATATAAATACAACAATGAATTTTAATCATTTCCTCATACTACTTAATGAATGTTGCAAATTGAGAATCTTTCTCTTTTGTCTCAAAATAATAATGTATTTTTCATCAACAATTTTCTCGGAATACCAATGAAAAAAATCATACTCATTATCTTCGTCTCCTTTCTAACATGACAAAATATTCATTAATCAATAAGAATTTCTTAACTAATTTCAATAAAGTGTTTCAAAACTCAAACAACTTACCATGAAATGTTTGCATCCCAAAAACCTCTATAAGTTTGTTATTGGTCTAGCAATTTGTAAGATTGCAAAATTGTCACAGTGGCAACAAGGAGCCCAACTGCTTGTGCTACCCAATGATGTACCTTGCAAAATCATGTCTTTAGAGGAAATCATCCTACACCTACAATTAGACACAAATAAATTCATGCTCTTAAAAAATATATTGGATAACTAATTTGCAAATTTGAAAAAAAATCTTCAAAACACTTATGAACCATAATTTCTTAATTCAGGGCTTCAGAATTGCTTTTTAACCCAATTAGGTCAACAATTATCCCTTCTAACGGTAAATTTTTTTTTTAAAAAGAGACAAAAACTAGCTTAGAAATAAAAATTATACTCACATATCAACATGTAGATTTATCAGCCACATCATAAGAGACTAAAAATTTCTATTAATAATTTGACAGAAAGGATTGCTTAGAATCTGTTTTTAAAAAAAATAATTTTTTTAAAAGATATAAGATCAAATTAAACAAAAATAAATAAATAAAAATAAGTCATTATTCATATTTTATAGTATTACAAATATTCTATTTAATTATTATGAAATAGATCAAATATATTGAATATAGATTTTATTCAAAAAATTCAAAAATAAATTCAATTTTATTATATTTATTTATTTATTTTGAATATTTTTACCTTATGTATTTAATATTATTATCAAATCTTTATTTTGATATTTTATAACAATATAAATTAATATGTTGTCATTAATTCTTTGCATTTAATAATAATCTTAAATACTTTATGGTAAGCTTATTAATTACTACTCTAGAAAGAAGTGTCTTGCCACGTTTTTTTTATTGCGTTGGCATTTTATAATAAATGAATGCATTTATTTATTCATTCATGTGATAAAGTCAAGTCCTTTAAACACCATGAAGCTATATCTGAATTTTCCAAATGATTTTATAAAACGATTTAAAAATATATGAAAGTGTGAAATAAAGTAATATTCTTTCATGCACTAAAGAAAAGTATTTTTTATTTTTTTTTTATCGATTTCATCCTTAAATACTAAATCAAAGTTTTATATCCTCAGTTGTCCGCCTCAAACTCAAAATTATGGATCCTTCAAAGTTAAAACTTGAAATTATTGCCAATAAATTTACCCAATAGGGTCAGTCAGAATTATATCAATTGGCATTGTATATGCATACAGATAATCCGAACCTAGTCTAGACAAACTTCCTTATTAGCCTTCCATTTTACAGGTTAAATTTTTTGAAGAGAAATCAAATTATTATAAGAATAATTTTAAGAAAGATATTTTTATTTTTATTATTTATTTTTAAAATTTAATTATTTATTATAATTATTAAAATTTAAAAATAAATAATAAAAATAAAAAAAATAGTTTTAAAATTATTCTTAAAATAATTTGATTTATTTTTTATATTTTTTAAAAAATAAATAAAATAAAAATCTCATACATAATAGAAAATATCATTTATTTTTTCATAAGCACAATAGTGAAATAATGTAAAGAAATTTTTTCTCTATTTTACATTCATCATTAAAATTACACGTTTTTCTTTTCTTTTCTTTTTTAACTCAAGTTTTGTTTATTACATACTATATGTTAGTTTGTATTGGCTTCATATTTCATCATCTACAATTATGTTGATATATGATTTAATCATAATTTTAGATAAAACTTTTACATTCAATTTAACATAAAAAAAAAAATTTTGAATTGAAACAATTTTAAATAATTTTTGTATTTTACAAAAATTTAATGTTAAATTTTACTAATAATAAACTTTTAGAATAAAAAACATCTAACTTTTCTCAAAATTACATTCAAAATCATTTTTACAAATACTTCCTTTACTACACACAACATTTATTTTGCTTTATAACACAGTAATTGTTAAAACTTTGTATAAAACATTCGAGCCCTAAATAATGTGACTGTTTCGAATTAAAGAAAGAAAGAAAGATTCACTGTATTTTTTGAACTGGATTTAAATTTAATTTGAATTCACCCAATTCTAAATTAATATCATTTAAATAACACAAAATTTTGTATTGATATAATTTGTTTTAAAATTATATTTAACGTTAACGTGTACCTCATTTAAGTTTTCTATTCTAATAAAATATTATACAGTTTATTTAAAATGTTATGTAAAAAAATACTATATAAAATGTATACTTTATAGAGTTTGTTTAAATATTAAATTGTCCCATCCCAATTTTAATTTTATCATTAATGGAGTTATAATTAAATCAATTTATTTATTTATAACAAGAATAGTCAAATCCAAATGGTCAGGCCTTATTCAGATAAACGCTAGGCTAATTTCAGCTCCCCAAGGGAAAAATCATCTAAGAAAGCAAAAGTTTTGTACCGGAAAAAGTATTCTAAAAGCACAACAGTGAAAATGAAGAGTTACCGTCCCAGTTCTTTACTTTTAGACAAGCATATATATATATAAACATCCATTGGAATCAAGTAATCAAAATGCTAATAAGACTTTATCATCAATGTCACTAACTACTCTATTAATAGCTGTCAGAAGAGTGAAAGTTGTGTTGCCGATGCCCTAGCCTCAGCCTCATGGAATAGTCAATATGGGTTGGTGGTTGATTTTAATATAAATGTTTTAAATTTTATTAAATTAAACTTACTACAAGTGACTCACTGCATAAAAAAACATGTACTGTACAAATCTTCCCAAAAGTTGTTACAATAAAGGTTTCATAACTTACCTATTTAATGCAGGAAAGTAGTTACGTTTCCTTTCATTGGATAACCATAGAACCGTTTATTTATCAATTAGAATATCTTTTGAGCAACTTCTAAATCTCTGTTCAATGATTCCAGTTCATAAATTGCTAATTATTATGTGAGAATAAGAAATATAATTAATGTATTTTAAATTATATGATTTTTCTATTATTTTTCATTTCTCTCTCTTTAATTTCATTATAAATGTGTAAATGATTAAAAATAAATAGAGATCAAAGTAAAATTAATAAAATAGTAACTCCTATTATCTTAAACTTTTAAATCGACAAATAAATCAGAATATTTATTTAAAAAATTTACAAAGATAAATACTAATATAAATTAATAATAACTCAGTAACTGCAAGTGAAAACCCCCATCAGCATTTATGACATCTGGGCACAAGGAACAATTAACAGATAAGCTAAAAGCATAAATAGAAGACCAAAAGGTTTTCTCTTTTTATTCTCAATACAAATGCGGGATGGCATAAGCAGCACAATGGAAAAGCTGTTCAATTCATGGCATCTTCCTATCTAAACTCAAGCTTTGCCGTCAATTAACCCGAAACACAACTTTTAAAAAGAAAGAAGTAATGCAAGCAACTAAAAATCTAAATTTACATCTAGTCAGCGCAAATTCATTACAAAACCAAAGATTACGAAAAAAAGAAAAAAGCCATATATGTAAAAAACTGGATGATTTCTACCTCAGCTATCAACTTCTGTAATAGTAGTTCTAGCCCCCATTCATCTCAATTTAGTCTGAATATTATGATTGCACAGCTTTATTTTGTTTGATACAAGCCGGTGCCTTGAACTCCTGGCATTTGCATGTTGTTGTAGCCTCAATTGGAATCACTCTATCAGTGGATGGCTCCACTTGAAACAAAGGTATATTACCTACAGGATGATTGCCAGCATTCATCTCAGTCAAGGGAGCACTTCTAGCTCTCACACCTTCCTTTGGCTGTGCCCTATCTTTAGAAGTGCAAATGCTTAAGGGCAACTTCTTTAGCTTCACCCTTCCTCTCTTCTTACCTACAGAAGACAAATCTTCTGAATTTTTCTCCTTTGACTGGCTTGACTCTGCTTCCCCGTTGTCTATCTCCATTTGGTTAGATCTATCATATCTGAATCCCTTCTTATCGTCCTTGCTTGAGCACACTTCTTGAATGGATCCTTCAGAATCAACCTTAGCAATCACTGCATGCCCATTGTTCAAAGATAAGCATTCCTGTCCAAATGCCATGTGGGCATCAGAAACCTCAGTCATTTCAAAACTCGAAGAGTTCTTAGGCTTCTTGTGTTTACTGCCTTTTGAGTCTGAATTGGGAGAGTTCTTTGAGATTCTAGGAGAACTGTTCATGGCGCGATGTAACTTCCTGGCCAATTCTTCATCTGTCCCACAATTTTCGATGGGTTGGTATTTTTTGTACAAGAGATGAACTGGGAGATGCTTCTTGAGCTTGTTCTTCTTCAGATTTCTCTCCTTGCTGCTCACTGCCTCATCAGAGAAAGAGGCAACCAAATCCAAAGCCCTCTTAGCAGCTGCAACAGCCTTTGCTGCAATCTCAGCCTTTTCTTCAGCTGCAGCTCTTGCAGCCTTTGCAGCTTTAGCTGCAGCCACTGCCGCAGCTTTAGAAGCTTCCACAACCTCCTCAGGGGTAAGGTTAGGGTTATCAGAATGAGAACCTAACAAATTCTTAAGCCTAGCTTCAAACTCACTGGAATAGGATGTTAAGGAAGAGGAAGCAGCCTGAGAAACTGTAGTAACACAAGAGGCAACAACCAAAGATGGAGATGGAGCAGCGTCACCATCTGAGCTCTGTTTTTTTAATCCAGCAAGAAGACGCTTCCGTGGAGGCAAAAGAACATCAGCATCCAAGTGATTAACATCACACACGTTCTCCATGATAATCCTCTAGTAAAATCCAATTCAATGCTTCTCAGAAAACAATTAGTAAATCTTCACACGAATTAAATTCCAAATCCATTCACAATCAAATATTTCTCTCTTATTTGCCGATCTATTTCACAAATCCAACTCCACATCAGCGATCAAACGAAGAATTTGACAAAAAACTACAAGATTCTCTACAAACCCTATAAGAACCTAGCCAAGGTGGTGGTGCTTTGTTCTCACATCAGGAAATGGAAATTCGATTCACCACCACCATCATCATATTCTCCCATTCCAACGCTACGGTTCCTAATCAGAAGAAACACGAGCAAAATCAAAATCTAGCACAATCGATTCAAATTATCTCAATTACGAAAACAAAAAACAGAAAAACAAAACAGAAAACGCTAATAGTCAATCTTCGGGAAACCAAACGGAGCGTGCACCTGGAAGCACAATTGAGCAAATACCAAAAGCAATTTGAATTCAGAGAGTTATATATTCAAAGCAGCGAAGTCATGCATAGCAGAGCTTCGTATTAGTCCACAAACAGGCCCTTATTTCGATATGTTTTCAATTAAATTTAGAAAGCAAATGAATCGAGAATTGAATCTGGATTCAACGGAATTACGGAGAATCGATCAGAATTGAATGAAATTGAGGATCGAATTTGGAACCATGGACAAGTAAGGAGGTCCACAAGTACCTGATCCTGTGTAAAACTCAGAGAGAAGGACAAAACGGCGACGTATGAATTAGGGTTTTCGAGAAGAGAGAAAATAGGTGGTGGAGATGGTGGTGAAGGTGTAGGGGAAGAAAATCCAGGGCGTGAGTGAGGAAAAATAAAACCAAGAATTTTCTTTTTATTTCTATTTTAAGTTTTGTATTTTTTATTTAAATTTATTTTTACAAGAGATGTCAGAAAGTGAAAGGAATTTGGATTAGTTCTGTTTCCGCAAACACGCACGCAAGCGAACACACGCCAATCACTCACTACTCCGTTTTTATTTTTCTAATTTCTGTCAAACTAGGTCAGATCCACCATTGTAACGTTCTTCTGTCGTTGCTTTCATTTTTCAACATCTGTAATTTTTTCAACCTTACTTCTTGCAAATTCCCAAACACTGTCTAGATTTCTGCTATTTACTGATCTTCTTCTGATAACCTTTTTTTTTTTTTAATACATTTATTAGAATATAATTTATCTCTCCTAAGTACTATTTCTGAATTTACCTTTTGAATTTTACATTAAAAATTATTGTTGTTTATTATTATTATATAATAAGTGGTAGTTTACAATTTTTTTTATAATATTTATTTATTTTAAGTGTTATTGTTTTTATATACATTTTGACCAAATTCATGATGACGTCATGATGTGTTCATTGAAATTCAAAAGAAACACAATTTAATATTTGAGATATTTCTGTCAACATTCAACAGTAATATATATATTTTTTTGTACAAACTTAACAGTAATATTTATTCCAGCACTTTATTTCTCCACAGCAATCTAATAGTAGTAATTAGCAAGGCATCAACATCAGAATGTGATTCACTCATGCTCTATTTTATTATTCTTCTTTATTTTATTATTTTATGAAATTAAAATATTTAAATTTGTTTAGGTTTTATTCTATTCTATTTTTTATCACGTACTCTAAACTATTTAAGAAATATATTTTAAAATATATCAAATATCAAATATTATAAAATGTATTGCATTGATTTTAATTAGTTTATCAAACTAATGATAACCTATGCTTTTTTTTGTCTTGTTTCTAACTTGTTGTATTCTTTGTGAAATGAATATTTATCTAACAACTATCAGTTTATGCTATCAACTCAATATACTTATTTTGGGTAATTTATCTTAGGATAAAATATTTTTTTCTTTTAAGATTTTGGTATAATGACATGCATAATATGTTTGGTTTTGCATTTGTATGACAAAAGTGTGTGTAATCAACGAACAAAATAAAAATTAATGACATAAACTTTAAAATTTATGAAAAAACAATGTAATTTTAGAAAGAAATTGATGTAACTTTAGATACAATGAAGTCAAGATATTATATTCACAGCATAGTAAGACTTTAAATGAAACACATTTTGAAACTACATATTAACGTCGTCCAAAACATCATAATGAAAACTAATTATGTTTTCACATAATTTATTTTATAATATTAATAATTAAAAACAAAATAAATTTAATAATAAATTTATTTTGATAATAAAATTAATTATAATAAAAATAAATAATAATAATAATAATAATAATAACAAGTGAAACAACTTTAATATTAAATTTTTATTTTTTTATTTTTTATTTAACAAATAACCTTAATTTCAATATATTTTATTTCAATAACTTAACAACTTCATTTCCATTCAATTTTTTATATATTTTTTTCTCACTTACTTACGTACTTGATGTTCCTCTATTTCTTCCCCCTCCTGCCCAACACACACGGCAAGAAAGAGGAGATGCCTAAGATGAAATTTTGACTACATACTAAACCTTTTTATGTAAAAATCAAAATGGGGACCAATAAATAATGTTGACAACTTGTGCCACCTATGATCACATTGATGTAAAGGACACTTGCGATTACATACACGTCAACTTATCCAGTATCCAAGTGTCTAAGGCAAAATCTTCTGCGGGTGAGATTATCATACCCTCCGCCTATATAAACGGCACACGTTCTTGGCCGTTTCAGTTTTGCACTCCAAAACCGCCATTTCTATGTGACATTCTAAAATAGCAACACGGTGAGCTCTCTCCGCGAGGTTTTCCCCGATAAAAACGTCACCGTTCGACCAGAAACCCTAGGTGCTGGTGAGGCGAGGAACCAATCGGGCATGTTCATAATCGCAGCGGCGGAGCTTGATGACGAGCATAAAGCCATTGCCGGAAGCTCTGCGTAGCTCACTGCGTTCTGGCATTTTCCTGTTCGACTTCACGCGTGTCGTCGAGGAACTGGTTTTCAATAGCCTCGATGCTCGTGCCACAAAGGTATCGCTCTATTGAGAGAGAGAAGTGAAAAGTGTATTAGCTTTGAGAATTCTGGCTATACCGGTTGAACTGTGTGTTGTTTTTGTTTCAGGTATCAGTGTTTGTTAGTACTGGGAACTGCTATTTGAAAGTAGTTGATGATGGTAACTTTATATTCATTTTAGTTATAGAAATGTCTGCTCTTTTCGTGCTCAAAATTTGAAGCTGCTTGGCGCATTTAGGTTTTCATCTATCTTTATGTTTTCGATAAATGTGTTTGTAGGAAGTGGAATCACTCGAGATGGGCTGGAATTGGTGGGAGAAAGATATGGTATGTATTTCTTCCTTTTTGTTCCCTTCTTTTCTTTTCTACCTTGTGGATTTGTTTCTAGTTGATGCATTTGACGTGCCTGCATGCTACATTTTTTGGTGGTCGTTTCCTGAACGCAGAAATATCAGGATATGTTTGTTATAAATAAAAATTGTGTAGTAAAAGATGTCATGATTAGAGGGCCACCCATAAAAAATTTTTTGTTTTAAAATTTTCCTACTTTGTTAACAGTCCTTAATTACACAATATAATTCTCTTTGTGTAGTAAGGCAGATGACCGAGTGACCTTGCCTGTTGTGTGCTCATATTTCTTCTGTGGAGGTGATTATAGGTTGTTAAATAATTTAATTTCTTTAAATGCTTTTAGCTTGTATATGCACCGGTCACTGCGGTCAGTGTTGGGAAATTTGTATTAAAAAGACTTTTCTTTCCTTGATTCTAAAAATATTAGTTAATAAAGGTAACTAAAGTGGTCGTACCACATTGCAGTCTGTTGTAATGTGTAAATCTCAACGTCCAAGAAGCCAGATAAGAGGCTTTTTATTAGGCTATAAATTACATAAAAGTAAGAAAAAAGGAGACTGTTTTTCTTCTTCCATGAATTCGAGTTTCCTTGCTGCCTTTGATACTGTTATGTATGTATATTGAACAAGCAGCAACATCAAAATTTCTTAATTTGGTTGACCTGGATGCCACGAGTGAGAACTTTGGTTTTCGTGGGGAAGCTTTAGCTTCCATTTCTGAAGTCTCTTTGCTGGAAATTGTGACAAGAACATATGGAAGGCCAAATGGATATCGAAAAGTATTGAAGGTGGGCATAACTTCCTATGCTTTATTCAGGTAGACATTATTCATATTATAGCTTCTATTGATACAGGGTTTGTTTAGGTTAATGTTTCTTTGTTGACTGCAGGGTTGCAAGTGTTTATATCTTGGTATTGATGATGATAGAAAGGAAGTGGGCACTACAGGTAATAACTTTGGTGAATCTGACAGTTACCTTTTTTCCCTCTGTATGTCTGAGAATGATAACTTAATAATGCTAGATGACATTCATCTTCCCAGAATTTAACGGGTTCTTACATGATAGTATAGGATCTAGAGTTATGAAAATCCTTTTTACACATTGAATCCCCCTTTTCATCTTTGCATTTTCAATTTCTGCTAATTAAGATCTCAGGTTATTATTATTCTATGGTGTATAGCTCTCTCATTTTGCTTTTGTGTGTGTGTAAGATTTTTCTTATCCATTAGCAGATATTTCCATAAATCTTCTGCCTTTCTTGGTTAGTTAGTAAAGGTATATTAGAGTTACTTAATTCTGTTTGTGGATGATTTTTGTTATTCTTCCTTTGGCTCCACATTTCTACTAATCATCTGGTCTTTATTTTGCTAGGATTTATGGATTTTTCAATCTTCCTTCTCTTCCTCTTTCCTTCCAAAAAAGAGAGTTGCCATCTGCATTCTGAGCTACTAAATTTTATATTCATTTGTTTATCACACGGTCTTTTGTAGTTGGTTGTTTCATAATACATGTTTTGACCTGTTGGTATTGCTACTAATTATGACTTGGGAGCTATGATCAAGATCTATGAAGTATAGACTCGAATGTGGATCCAGATACAACCTGGAGACACTCCAACATGGTTAATGTCCAAAATGTGGGACACTGCGTATACAAACACATACACATGAGAAACTCAAATAACATTAAATATAGGCAACATGAGTACATAACAAATGGTCTAAATTAATAATCAAGTTTGTAGTGCGTCTTTGGTTCAAGTTGTTTTGAAGAAAGAAATAATAAATTATTTTTCTCAGTAATCTAAGAGAGCTTTGGAAAAATAATTAAGGAATTATTTTTCGGAAATAAATTGTTCCAAACACACATATTTTCACTTTTTTCTAGTGATAGTGAGTCTCATATTAAACACTTTTGCTGAGTTTGGGTAAATAATTTAATTTAGCACTTATTCACTATCCATAAAAAGAAATCACTTATTCAGTAAGTTTTTATTATAGGAGAGCTTATGTCATAAATTTAACCATGAAAATTATTGGAGTAAGCTAAAAAGAGCTTATTTTGATAAGTTTCTACAAAAAGCATATTGAAATATGCTAAGAAGAGTTTATAGAAGTCAAACTATTTTTATAAGCTCAAATAAGCTTTCCATAAGCTCTTCCAAATGCCTTTGTCTCTTTATAAGAAATCCCAAAACAAGAAGATGAATTATATCTTTCAAGGTATATCATCATCTCATATAGCTTGCTAATTTTTCATTTTTTCTATTATAATGACCTTACAAAAAAATACCAAGAGCTATTATTTTTAATGTTTTACATTATATTTTAAGCTTACTTTTCTAAATGTTTAAAGAAATTCAATATATCTTTAAAGTCTCTATCCATATGAAAGTGTTAGTTCAAGTATCCAAGCTGATAAAACATTATTTTTTTAATCAAACACCTGGCGAGGGAATATGCAATATGGGTCGTACCAGTGTCAGTGTGCTAGTGTGTACTAAATTCCAACACCTCAACCAAGAG
Organism: Pachyrhizus erosus; assembly: GCA_026544285.1. Taxonomy (NCBI): domain Eukaryota; kingdom Viridiplantae; phylum Streptophyta; class Magnoliopsida; order Fabales; family Fabaceae; genus Pachyrhizus; species Pachyrhizus erosus. The sequence continues at coordinate 9,741 of JAMLFT010000817.1, read as the reverse complement.
GAGTGTTTTTGCTTCATAGCTCAAAATTCTTCTTCTTGGGAATGTTTCCTGACTCTTACAAGGACATTTTTACTGTTTTCCAATTTTTTTTTTCAAGAGTCAGAGGGAAAATTTTGGAACCTGGTTTTTCAGACATAATATTTCCTGAAAGCATTCCTTCCTTAATTACTACTAATTTGTTTTACAATGCTAGATTCTTAGAACAACTTAATTTTCAATATGAATCAATATGAATTGCAGTTTTATTTGTTAAATCTCACTTAGTGAATGGAATGGTTGTTTAATTGAGATCACTGATTGCTATTATAGCTAAATCTTTTACTTGATTGATGGCTAGATTTGACAATTTTTAATGTCTTCCTCCCCCCACTTGAAAATCAATCTTTCTTTTTGCTTGCAATTAAATTATTTGCTCTTATAATATCTCTCCCTCACTGAGCAATCTTCAATAGCTAGCTGCCCTTATTGATTACATTTATCTGGATAGAAATTCCTTTCTTGATGATGACAATTTTGTTCTCATTATTTTAGCACGTTGACTTAATTGCTAATTGAGGCATCGTTTCTGTCAGTTGTTGTCCGTGATTTATTTTACAATCAACCAGTTCGGAGAAAATACATGCAATCCAGGTGCTTTTTCTCTTGTCCCACCATACAAGTGATATGTATTCTGAAGTTGTAGTTATCTTGTATGAAAACTGTTATTTTTCAAATTATTTGATTGACTGGTGATTTCCATCTCTGAATTGGAAGTCCCAATAAGGTACTGCAATTGATCAAGAAATGTGTAATGCGACTTGCACTTGTGCGCCCAAATATTTCCTTTAAAGTTTTTGATATTGAAAGGTATATTATATCCCTTCAAAACAAGTTACATCTTCTTTTTCTTGGTTTATTAACATTCTTTTATACCTTACATAAAGAGAGGATGAGCTCTTTTGCACACATTCTGCTTCTTCTTCTCTGTCACTTGTAACCAGTGGCTTTGGGGCAGAAGTCTCAAGCTCTCTTCACAATGTAGAAGTTGAGAATGACATCATAAAGCTTTCTGGATATATATCCGGTCCTTGCAATACTTTGAATATGAAGGTGATTCATGTTTCTAATATAAAAAGTTAATTGTTTATCACATCTTACCCTTATATTTATATTCTTTTGGGTCCCGTCCCCTAATTTTTGGTGCATTTTTGCAGGCTTTGCAGTATGTCTGTATCCATGTGACTATACTAATTTAATTTTTAAATAGTGTATTATTGGTAGAGTGGACATGTTGATGTTTGAAAAGAATCAAATGCCTTATACATTTTACTGTTGACCTTAACATGGTTAGATGTTAACTCACAATTTGTTTGCAAGAGCCCAATTCATAAGCTTCTGTGTCAACTGGCTATTAGGTTTGAGCATCTGAACTCATGGAATACTGATAATGAGTTCCGAAACAATAAGAGAACCAGGTGTCAACCATGTCCAGCTTATCTCTTGAATTTAAGTTGCCCTCGATCTTTGTATGATTTGGCATTTGAGCCATCAAAAACTTATGTTAAATTCAAGGTATACCTTTTCTTGGCCTTCCTTTTCACAACTCATTTTATCTTGTCAGTACTTCAAAGAGGTGAAACTGCATTTTTGCTTCCGATAAATGATTTTTGTTGAGTTCTAGTCTAGATTCTGGCTTTTATGTTATACTTTATGTACTCTGGGTGGTGTAAATTAACTCCAACAAGGAACAATGATCGGAGATTTTGGACTTTCTTTTTCCCATATTGGAACTTCACTATGAATTATTTTATCACAACCATGCACACTGCATAAATCTGATTGTCTGTTTTTCCCTCACATTTTAAGGATTGGACTCCTATACTAAACTTTATTGAGAAGTCCATCAAACAACTCTGGGAGGAAAATGTAGCTTTTGGTATACCCTCTCACTGCATCATATTGATATTTATAGTACAATGAATTACTGGTTTTTTGCTTTTATTACCTCTGAGATTCCTGCAGTAGAGCCTTCCAATCAAGCTGCATACATGGTAGAAGAACAACAAGAGAAAGCAGATGTCAACATCATTTCAGCAGTATCAGGTAGAGTTTGTAATTTTGATTATCAGTATCAAATAGTTTCCTTTGCAGTTGCACTAATTCAGTCTGATCAATTTTGACCATTTACTTTTGTGGTTTTGTTTTTCTTCATCTTATATATTTAAGATAAAAGCGAAGTCCTTATATCACAGGAAAAAATTCCTTAAATGATTTATAATACAGTGATTTGCTTTTCTTTTAACATTTGAAGGTTGTTGCTATACATCTTTGATGCAGATATATCAAAGTTTAGAAATCAAAATCATAAGGATTGCCTAGACCTCTTCTTTTCTACTTCAGACAAGCTAATTGAAGATAACTATCATCAATCTAACAGGGAAGATGTTGGAACCTCCGTTGATTACTTAGGGGCCACAATGTTCAAAGAGCAACAAAGTAAGGGCAACTTATTAGATGATTCAAATTCAAATGCAAAGTGCATGTCCACTGTGATGAGAAAGCATAACAGTTTGTTGATGCATGATAACAACAGTTTATTGGAAGGAGATAACTTTTTTGATGGTGAAATTCTTGCTGTAGAAAGTTTCAATGATAATGTACCTTTTGATGCACCGAGTTTTTCACATGGAAGAAAATTCCATGAAGTAGAAGCTGATGTGATCAATGAATCATTTCAAGATGATTTACTCTATAACTGCAATGGGTACAGTTATGATGTAAAGATTAATGGGGATTTGCAAAAACCTTCTCTAAAGAGATGCACTACACTAGGAAGTATCCTGCAGGAAAAGGCTTTGTTTGTAAATGATAAATATGGAGTAAAAACTGATAGCTTTTGGAGCAAGCAGAATATGGAGGAGGATTATAGAAGTGGTAAGGATTTATATGCCCATCCCTATCCAGAAGTCACAAAAAAATTAAAGATGTCTACAGATTCTGATTTTTTCAGAAGAGCGTTGGATGAAGAAAATTGTCTCCCTCCAGATTCATGGTATTCAACATCACAAATAGGAAGCTCTGGGTCAGTTGATCAGTTATCAAATTTTGAATGGCATCCTGTCTACAAAAAATCCTCATCAAAAGCATCTGCATTGGGTGTGTATAATACAACTGATATTAAAGATGATCTTGGTGGAGTTTCTAGATACTATAAAAGGATTCATCATACAAAATGTTTTGATGACAGAGAAAATGAATGCAATTTCAGCTACAATATGTTAAGGAATTCCAACCAACGTCACTGTGCAACAAGTTTTGCAAATATTGGATTTAATTTTGATGTTGCTGGTGATTGTGGTGAAATATTCAACAAACTAGTTGACTGGCCTGATTTCAGTAATATATATTCTATAAAACAGTCTGATATTTTAAATGAGGAGCCAGACTGGCTGTTGCCTGAGTCGTGTGTTAAAAGCTGCAAGAGACCTAACAAGAACAAAGGCAAAGGGGATCGATTTAGAAATCCAACTTTGAAGGAGAATCTTGAAAGATCTAGAAGAAGCTTTTCAGCTCCTCCTTTTCATAGAAGCAAGAGGAGGTTTTTCTCTTTAAATCATCCTTCAGAAATGATAGCCAAAAGACACCGAGTGTCCAGTCCTGCTTTCAATCATCAAGGTTTGTCATTTTCTTCCTTTGTTTTTTCTCCTGGCTCCCTTTTTGTTGTGTAGTAACATTTCCCAATAGCACAAATTGGACTGATGCTTTTTGAATCTGCAGAAGCTAGTAATTTTAAACATGGTCAACAATCTCCTGTTGCTTTTCACCAAAGCAGTAAAGATCTCTTATTGCAAGAGTTCAAGTAGGATAATATCTTATTGACCCATAAGAGCTGCTTAGATGCTGGGAACAAATTCTTACTGACCCTTGTGGTTTTGCCTTGATTGTAGAATTAATGTCAAACAAACTTCAGAGGTTCTGGGAGATATGCCAGATAATGACATTACAGAGATGGATGGATTTGAAAGTTTTAACATTCAAAACAGTGCTGCATTTGGGGGTGAGTTCAATGTGTTGGTAAAACTGTAGTCTGGTCCGAATTAAAATACCTTAGTTTTGGCTCAGAACCATGTTCAAATTGCCCAGCCTTGAATTCAGAGTGAGGGAACAGTCTATTGCTTAGTAGCTGGCTTATCTTTACAGATTATTTTAAGCTACTAATTTAATTCTAAAATAGGTTTCTTTACAATTAATTTCTTTATACTATGTAAAGCTGGATGTTTCTGTACTGTTTAGCATTTTCTGCAAAGAACAATGGCCAACTAGTGTGGAAGTTTTGTAATTTGCACCATCTTCTGAATTAAAAAAATTGTTATTCTATTTCAGTTATGCCTGTAATTTATTTCATGTTTACACAATCAATAGTTGAATATTTTTAAAAGATTTATCTTATCATTCAACTGATAATTTGCTATTAAACCATATTATGTGGTATTTCAGAATTGATCTCTAAGGATGTGCAAGATTCCATAGATTACGGGACTAAATGGAGGAACTGCTCACCCAAAATTACAGTTACGTTGTCAATATTTAGAAGCCTATTATCTTACATAGAAGACATTCATTAGTATGGACGATGACTATTTGATCTGACTATTAGTATGACCTTTACACAGAAGAATGATAAATTGGCTAATATTCAAATTCAAAACAATATACTTGACATTTCTTCTGGATTCTTGCATCTTGCTGGAGATTCGTTGATTCCTGAAACTATCAGTAAGAAATGCCTTGAGGATGCTAAAGTTCTGCATCAGGTGGATAAAAAATTCATTCCAGTCGTGGCTGGCAGAACCCTTGCTATTATTGATCAGGTCTGTCTATTGCACATTATAGCAGTATGGTTGATTTGCTAAGTTGGGTAACATTAATAGTAGTACTCTTTTTACAGCATGCTGCAGACGAAAGAATCAGATTGGAAGAATTGCGTCAACAGGTAAACTTGTTCATATTGATTATGTCAGAAATATTCTCCAGTATTACTTACAAAACTAGTCACATACTTAGGTATTGTCAGGAGAAGCAAAAGCAATAACCTATCTAGATGCTGAACAGGAACTGGTATGCATTCTATGAATTAGAGAATTTACGTGAATATCAACTATGACATGTTTTGTGAGTCTTAAAGTTCTTACACTGCTTGTAAGATGCACGATACAGGTACTGCCAGAGATTGGTTATCAACTACTTCATAGTTATAGTGAACAGATTAAAGATTGGGGCTGGATCTGCAACATTCATGCACAAAATTCTGACTCCTTTAGAAGGTATACCTCCCTGGTTTCCCTGCAGAGTATTTACCCTGACCAAGGTTGTTAGAAGATAATTTATGTTACAGCATTACGTAGTTTTGTGATGTCTGTTATTTATTTGTTCGTGGCATGCATCTCTGATTACATAATATTTCTACCTACCAATTAAACTATAGTTTGGGCTGAAATTGAACAAAAAATAATTTTGCATGTCTAACTCTTTCTATTTGCTATTCTGGTTTCTTTAATTTAAATTTTTTATTCCCGTTGCAGGAATTTGGATATTCTCAACAGACCACAAATGGCCGTCACACTTATTGCGGTCAACACTTTTTCTTTTTTATCCCTCTTCAATTTTTCTTTTCACTAGCTGAAAACACTAATTTTTTCAGTGTCTGCATTTGTATCTGTCAATTTAATTTTAAATCCGTGCCACATATGCCTTGTAGGTACCGTGTATTTTAGGGATCAAATTAAACGATGTTGATCTTTTAGAATTTCTTCAGCAGGTTATAAACATCCTGATAAGATCCCTTTCTAAGTTATCTTCCTTTAGAAATTTGATATTTTATGTCTTCCTAAATTCCAATTTATCATTACCTTCCAGCTTGCTGACACTGATGGGTCATCAACAATGCCACCCTCTGTCATACGAGTTCTAAATTTGAAAGCATGCAGAGGTATGCGCATAATCATATTAACCTTGGCAATTACATGCTCAGGAGTTTGGAAAGCCTTCTTGTGCTTACATGTTTCCTTATACAAGACAAGGGTCATTTCTTCAATAAAGTAAAGCGGGCACTGTACATAACTATGTGCAAAGCTGTATTGATAACAATCCCACGGACTTGAATTGTTCGTGGGAAATGTCTGCCTATTTTCAGAAATATATGATATTGTTCCTTTATTTTATCTAAATAGCATGCATTAAAGCTTCCCTCTGTCAGATTTCCTTATTTTGGAAGGGCATATTGCAATCGTCGGTAATATTCCTTGAGTTTGATCGATAATGTTCGTTTTGAAGGTGCAATTATGTTTGGGGATTCGTTGCTACCATCAGAATGTTCCCTTCTAGTTGAAGAGCTAAAGCATACATCGTTTTGTTTCCAAGTAAGATATACTTTTTATATATTCGTGCATCTATTGAGAGGAAAGGCAGTGTTCATGACATGGGAATTTGCTGTGCAGTGTGCTCATGGGCGACCGACAACTGTTACTCTAGTCAACTTGGAGGCACTGCATAATCAGATAGCCAAGCTTCGACTGATGAACGAGTGCTCAAGTGACGAGTGGCATGGATTGCATAGACATAAAGTATGCGTTGAACGTACTGCACAGCGTTTAAATTCTGCCAAAGGAATTTGAGTCTTCGGACGAAATTTGTTGTTACTTGTTACTAATACCCAAGAGATCAGTTTGACAGAATTCATGCTTAACTGTTAAATCTTTCTTTAATACTTAACGAAGTGTACAGCTGACATTGAGGGAGGTCAAAAATAATGAAGCAACGGTGCTACAGTGCTTATATGGATAATAATGGATAACACCATTTCTAGTGAATCCTATTTTCCTGTTTCAATTCGATTAAGTTATACAATAATAATAGATTGAATTTGAACGCAAAGAGAAAAAGTCAATTACTCGAGTTTTTTTTTTCTTCTTCCCATTAAGTGCCTTGAGTACACGTAAAACTAAAAAATTCAATTCCTATAATTTATCTTCACATTTGTGAAATCCGGAACGATAGACACTTAAACAGTTTCAGCCATGACCTGATCCCGATCAATCTAATAATTCGATGAATTCAAAACAATTCAAACTGAAATTAGGATTGATTTGGATCAAATTAAAAAAAATATAAGCCAATCAATTCGATTTGAGTTTTGATTTTAAAGACATGAATCAAACCAATCTGCTCAATTACATAATATAATCTTCTTTTATTTATATTTTTATTAATCTTTGGAGTTCTGGATTTTTCACCAAACCCATTTAATTTTTTCCATCCTCTCACTCATTCATACTTCACAGATAATTTTCTATTTTTTTCATTTTATATTATTTTAATAATATATCAAATGACCCAATCCAAATCAATCCGGTTATAGTCAGATTGATTCTGTTCAGGTTAAAGATCCAAACCAGGAAAATTCCAATCCAATCTGAACTGATTAAAATTTATCAATTTTAACAAATAAAAAAATGCCACTGATATGAGATGACCTTTAGTGCTGATAGTGGAAGCCCGTCCCAGACTAAGTGTGATAGGAAAATAGTTCTCAGTCGGAAAGCAGGAAGGTCAATTGCAGTTGCCTCAAACAACAATCTAAACATACTCAAAGGTGCTATTTAGATAAACTTCTAAATAAAAACTTAAAGAAAAAATAATTGAAAAAAACTTTTTTATAAATTAAAATTAACCAAAATTATGTCGGTGACAAATATGCTTCCTAAGACAAACACAGTGTAAACTCCAATAGCTCCATCAACAACCCTGGGGTTTAACCTTTAGATAATAGAGAGAAAGGGAGAAATATAATAAGAGAAGGATAAATCAGCTAAAAGCCTAAAAAGGGATATGATGATTCAATTGAGTAAAGTCATAGCCAACAACACATTCAAACACTAGAGGCATCCCCGCCTTGACAATTTAGCCTGAAAAAGAACCCCAAATTAGCGACCAACATGACCCTCTTGAGATTCACAATTACATGCTACTCTTAAAACGTTGCGTTGTTCAAATACACAAACCAGAAAATTTACTTAAAAATGTTTAGGCCCTATTCACGGGTTCAAGTGCCTCAACTGTGACCACACTATTTCCTCTGATTACCTGCAGTAAGAGGGTAAAATTCATCAATTTGAAATCCATCCTCATGCTCTATTAACTGCTACACCTTGACCACTTATATTCAAAAAACAATCAAAAGGGAACTCACCACCATCCCTATGTCATTTTTCTCATTGCCATTCACTTCCACAGTGTTGTCAACAACTAAATTCATAAACTGGTCAAAGCCACGGAGAGTACCCACAATCATGCGGTTTGCATTCAGTTTGACTGCAAGGACAAATGCCATTGCCAAGCATTTCAGTATAGTTTCTCCGCCATAATTGTAACATATTTTTTCAAATACAAAAATCTAAGATTCAAAGGTTCAAGTTTTTAAGATTAACCACATGCATACACACATCATGACCCTAAAAAAAATAAAACAACCACAATGGAGCTCTAAAAACCTCTAACATGTAAAGATAGAGGCTAAGAGAAGCAAAAAAAATGCATAACTCACTCTGAAGCTTCTTGTCCATGTACCTGCCGCATCCCCACAAAAAAAAAAAAAAAAAAAAAAAAAAAACAGATAATTGCATATTAGTATTGATGGAGTGTAGCAGAACTTGAAAAAATAAAAATAAAAAAATAAAAAGAGAAGTGGAAAATGAAGAGAAACACTTACTTTTTCAAATCCGGTGGTTGCCCTGACCTGCTCATGGTGGTGACGAGATGCGAAGAACAAACGAACACTTACTTCCTCAAACCCTAACTGAACCTAGGAGTCTGTAACTCTAAGTGGGGTCGTTCTTCGTATTTCAAAGGCCACACAGGAGGGTAATGAAGTAATTGTAGTGATTGTGGCTACCTACAAAATCAGCAACAACATTCATTCCCTTCTCCCTTTTCCCTCTAACCATTGGACAAAAGGATAGTGGTTTTAAAATTATGTAAAGAAACGTTATTTGTTTTTTTTTGAGATTTTATACAAAATAAAAATTATTTTCATCAATTATAGTAACTAATTTTTATTTAAGTTTAATAAGAATGTACCATCCATGATTTTTTTTTTTATAATATCAACTAATTAAAAGATATTTTTATATTAATTTTAAAATAATTATTATAAAAGTTAATAAATTTATCATTCATAGTAATTTAGAATTGAATAATACTATAATTTATTTAAAATTACTTTACTTTATTTTAAGTTTATTTAATTGATTTAAATTAAACTAATTTCATATATTTTATTTTATTTATTTAAGTATATTTATTTTTATAAAAGTTTATACAATTATTGTATTTGTTTTAATATTTATTTATTTAAATTATTGTGCTTAAGAAGTTAACACATGGAATGATAACATTCACATGGGAGATTTTTATAAAATTTTTTTGTCTCAGGTGATGTGTCAAGGGATATCAGTATTTTTATTTTAAATATATTAATAAATATTATTGAATATGTGAATTAATTTGAGTAAAATTATTTTAACTTAATAAAAGATTTTGAGTATATAATTATGTTAAATATATGAAGAAAGAGTTTTGTAATCCATAATATTTCTATCTTATTCAAATAAGATTGTCTTTATCAAAAATTACATAAAATTTTAAAAAAATAATAATAAATTATAAATGTATACACTTATAATATTTAATTTATGACTAATATGT
>JAMLFT010000816.1:0-36402 GCA_026544285.1 Pachyrhizus erosus | reverse complement strand
TATATAATAATGTACTGTAACATAACAAAGCGGCACTCCGGAAAAGGAAAAGTTTCTCCCCGTGTAAGCACAAACTGTAATTCCAAGAGTATGTATTGGGTATACTAATCCAAAAAACTTCAAGATCAACGGCTAAAGCTAAACTAAATAATTCGGAATCCAAAATGACCATTAGCATATCTGGTGAGATGGGTTCAAGTTTTGATTCATACGAACTAGGAAGTCCTAATGAGTGACTGAACTGAATCTGGGTTTTTTCTTATACCTCTTGCTATCTTCAGCATTCACAACTTCAACGCCTGAAATAGTTTAAGCCAAAAGCATTGTCAGTTTTAGATCTTCAAAACAAATAATATTTTCGTATAAGTCGAGACTATATTGTTTAGTAACTTGAAATGCAATCAATTACTCATCTTCATCAACTAGAACAAGTGAATTCCAACCAAATACATACTATCACTCGGAGATTGCAAAGGTGAAATCTCTCTATTAAAAAAGACTATCATGTCAAGACATAGCTCTCCTAATCTGAGTTTGTTTGTAAAGTAAGCAAGGGTATATCTACTCTTAAATTCTGATTATGAATTGAGATTACAAAGCGTGTTAAATTAAAGATAAATGTACCTCCACTTTAGACTTTTCCGTCATATCAACATCAAATATTGATCGACAACGCTAATAACCTATCAGTAACAAGTTGTGTGGGACATAAGTTGAAGTTATATGACCTAATATTGCTTGTGGCACATCCACTAGCATGCTGCCAAACCAAACTTCTATTTTGAGTTTTTGACAGATTCATTACTTTCAAATATTATACCTGGCGGGCAAGACAGATATTTACCAAACTCCATAAATTTTTGTTTCACTTGACTCATTTCTTACATATGCTTTAGTCCTTATTTTACGTGGACATTCCTGAACCCATTATCTTAGCTCACAACAAGATTTGCCAGACAAGTGTGTGAAACTAAGCCAACAGTCATAGATACAGATCAAACTTGGAGGAAGTTTGGATACTGTTCCTGCAAAGAACAATATGGATAGGTCTCTTGGATGCAGAAGACCCAAAGTGCTAGATTCCAAGCCCTTCTTTCAAGGTTATCAATGGCAGATGGTGGAAGGCCAAGATTCTATCTTGTGAACACACCATTGTGACCTGTGGTGTCATCATAGTGGGCCTCCTTTCACAGATTCACAGATTCCCTATAATGGAGGGGTAAAAAAAACCACGATACAGCATTATGGTGGGTTATGGCAGTACTATGACAGTTATTTAACAACATTGCCTTGAAGACCTCCCTCCAAACAATAGATGATGTAGTAATTAGGTTATTAATGACTTGTAAAGGCTTAGTGACCACAATTATGAGACTGTAATTGTTAGGAGTCTTACATCGAATAGAATAAAAAGTCTTTTAGATTTTAAAAGACTATTTTAACATAAAAAAATATGATGAATTTTAAAAGACTATATAAAAATGTTATGAATTATCATATTTTTTTACTAGTCTTTTATGATTAAGATTTTGTAGTTCAGATATTATTGGATTTATATTGTAGAGAGTTGATGAAAAAGATATTATAAGATTTGGATAAAAAAAAAGTAAAACTAATAGAAAATTTTGAATCTTTTAGTAGCTAATTGATTCTAGTTTTATGTCCTCTTATACTAACCCTTCATGCATTAATATCTAACAATTTTGGATTTGAACAATATGTTCATAATCATGGTCTTTTTATCATTAGGTAATATTGAAGATCCATCTATGAATTTATCAAAACAACATTCTTTACGAAAATAATTATGAATGTCTATATCGCTTACAACAAATAAAGAAGGATTATTGTGTGGTGGAAAAAAGAAAAATCTAGCAACCAAAAAAAAATAAAGAATGAGTCTAGGAAAATTTCAAGGGTTTTAGGTGAGATTGTTTGATGAGTGTAATATTAAATATTCTATTAAAAAGTTACATGAAATCCATCAAAATCCATCGTAAAAAATAATCCATTGAAATTTGTATATTTTTTAATATCAAAAGATTTTTATATGTTGCAAAAAATCTTAATTGAATGTCACAAGATTCTGTTTTCCTCCAAAAAACATCCTAATTGAATACCATAAGACTTAATTTTATCATTTAAAAATCTTGATTGAATACCACAACTTTTTTATAAAAAAAAATCTTTTAAAATCCTAACTCAATATACTCCACTAAACTACTTGATATGATACTTAAACCTTTAGACTCTCCCACCTAATAGACTAATCTTTTGGGTTGGGCTCTCCTTTAGTACTTAAGTTACAACATTTAGTGCTTTCATTGAGAATCAGGCCACAAAAAGGGCTTACCTATAGGCTAGATTAAGGTGCAAATTGAATACTGATAGGTGAGTGAAGCCATCAAAAGAAAAAGGATTCCAACCATTGAGTCAATATCAATAGAATGAAAGTCAATATAGACGTCAATCCTTTAAACCCTTAAAGGGATGACAATATTAGGAGTCTCACATTGAATAAAATAAACTATTTAATGTGGTACTTAAGCCTTGAGACTCTCTCACTAAATGGACTAGTCTTTTAGGTTAGACTCTGATAGAGGTCTATCCCTTGATGATGAGCCCTCTAAAGAGTGGAAGATTGAAGGTCCTCTCACTAGAGCCAGGAAAAGAAAACTTGAAGAAAAGATTGGGCTTCTTTTGGAATTCTCTGAGTCCAAGCCTATTGGGCTTAGTATTGGACTAGCTTTAGACCCAAGCCCAACATATACATATTTAGTATAGATTCTTTGTTTTGAGTCATTAGCATAGGACTTCAATTTGGATTGCATTTCATTTTTGAGTTTGTATTTTAACCCATTAGTGTAAGAGTTGGGCTTCTATTTTTCGCTTGGGCTTGTCTAGGCTTTGCAAAGCCCAAACCACCACTTTCTCATGTAGCTCTTTGAGTTTATTGCATTGACACTGAGTTAGGCTAGCTTGGTTGCCTATATAAGACTCCTAAGTCAACTCTAGTTAACCAACCTTTAATTAATAAAAATATTGAGATTTATCTCTTGTGAGTTTAGACAATTCTCTCTAGTTTGCTAGTGAATGAAGTCTTACTTTCCTTATCAAAGTTTCCTAACTTTGTGACAGATTCTACACTCTCTTTATCTTGGATTTAGTATTCAAGTGGTGGATTCCATCTCATTCCTCCTCCATTTCTTGTTGAATTAAACATTTATTACTCAAGAAGATGAGATCCTTGGAATTTGGAGCTTAAGTGCTTGAAGAATCCTAAGAGACTCTCCTCTTGTGTTTATTGATGCTTGGTTGATTAGATGGTAACTCACCATGATGGTTCATATATTTACCCCCAAAAAATCTAGGAAGTCTATGATTCTGGACTGCAAAAACAAGTAGCCAAAAATGAAATCCCAAAGTACTATAGTGGCTAGCAGATAGCAGGATGGCCGTTATTTCAAAGTTTTTTATATAGTTTATATAATGTATACTATGTACATATAAATTCTCATAAATGATAAAAACCACTAAAAATTTGACATTCATATTTGATAATAAAAAAGCACAAATGTTTTAAAGAAAATGTACAAGTAAATACCAACAAAAAATCAAATACAAGCTTACTAGATGGGAATATTTAATCAATCATCATCTAATTCAAGTATTCTTCTTTATCATTTTTACTAGCATTGCAGTAGTAGATTCCATTTTTTGAAATTGAAATTAAAAACTAGCCCCAACACATAGTACTACTATTGCAGCTGTTATTTGGTCTGCCACAACTGCTACATCGCTAATAAAACCTTGATTATAATCTATCGAGCTTAATCACTGACTTGAATTCAAGTCAGTAATTATCCTAATGTTATTAAATGCAATTTTTTTCCTAAGAAGCCATCAACTTAAAAATGGGAATGAATCCTCTTATGCTGACTTTTCACAAGTGAAAATTTAATCCCACTTCAAAATATCTACCAGGTGCCTCCGCCTCCTAATTTGATTCTCTAAGAAGCCACAAATTCCAAAGCCTGCCCTGCCTTCCAGCAGGAATGGAACCCACAATACTTTTAAAGATTTACAAGATAATTGAAGCCAATTCCAACAAGGCAACAATTGATTTTGACAAAGGTTTTAAATTGGTGCTGTGGCGACTGTTGTGATTTTGGTTTTATAGCAATTCTTCATATTATAAAACATTGAGGCAGTGTGGTTATGAAGATCCCAAAAACCTTTGAACGCAAAAACCTTGACAGATAAAGCCGCAATTATGTCACAATTATGTCACAAACAGTTTTTTAAAACCTATTTTTGACTGTAAGCTGTTATATGAAATTTAAAAGGATGTTCCGACATGCATACATGAACACTAAAAAGTGTTGCAGTGAATATCCATACCTTAGAAGGCATGAACCATTTCCCACCAATCCAGTCCTGGTGCAGCCTCAACTGGGAGTGCTGAAACTCTAGTTCTTCATTAGAAGACCTGAAGTAAACTACATACCTTGAATCAGCAAGAACCTTAGAAATCACACCGACCCACCAACCATCATTGTAGAAAGCATCAACTTCATCAAGAAGACTAAATTGACCATCAACATCAGTCTCGGGTGGATGAGGCCTTATGTGCAGGACATCAATCTCCTCTCTCAAAAGCTGGGAATCGTCTTCAGCCAACAGACCCTGATACTCAACAAGGAACTTGTCCTTCCCCATCACCTCAACAACAGTAGCATCAAACCAAGCTCCACTAAACCCGTCTTCATCACTGCTAACCTCAACTATCGTCCCTACACCAAACTCGTTCCCCTTTGTAGTTTCAACTGACTTCACTTTCGATGCCGACAACACTTTCTTCGATTCACCGTTATCCTATATAGAGATGACCAAAATGATAAAACTGAATTGAATTGGGTAAAAACTGAACTGAATAGATAAAATAGTTTGCTCCAACCAAAATAACTGAACTAAATTGAAAATTGAATTGAATTGTTTTTAGCAGTGCACTGAACTGAATTGGTGCATGAACTCTTATAACTATATATGTATTGAGTTAGCTTTGCAGTGTGTGAAAGAGAGACCGATCAAAAAAACAACACTGTAGTATTGGTGCACTGCAGTGCAAAGAAGGAATGCAAACAGACTAGGAATTCAGGATGGGTCCACTTGTTTCATTCAACAAGGGGTAGTAGCAAAAATGAGGTCCTTCTATCCCTCCAACATTAGATTCCTTGTTTTTCAAATGTTATAATAATTAAATCAGTGCACTAAACAACCTTTTAACAGTGTGGTTTTTAAAACTGAACTAGAAATATAGTTCAATTCAGTTTTTATTAAAAAATAGTTTAGTTTAGTTCAGTTTATGAATAATTCAATTTGGTTCAGTTTGTTTGAACACCCCTAATCCTATAGTTAACAACAACAACATCGTTAATTCATTACATTAGACTAGAATCAAATTAGCATATGCAATTTAGCCCTACTCTAATCTTAGATATAAAACCCTCTCTAATGCAGAAAATAAGAGCAAAATTAGGGAGAAGCGTGCCTGTTGTGGTGGTGGTGGTTGTTGCAGTAGTGGGATCCAATTGTGATTAATCCACTCACGGTGGAGCCTGAGTTGCTCTTTGGAAAAGACTAATTGCTCCTTGGACGCTCTGAAATACACCGCGAATCTCTCGTTCTCCAATTCTTCGGCTATGTGACCCTCCCACCAACCGTCATTGTGAAACGCATCAACCTCGTCGCCAAATTTGAATTTGCGGTCAGTCTCGGCCGGAAGAAGGGGCCGGAGGTGGCGGAGCCCGAGGACTTCTCTCAAGCGCTTTGAGTTTTTTTCGTCCGCCATCAAATTGTCGTACTCGACCAAAAACCTGTCGGAGGCAAGGCGACGGATGACGGTGCCGGAAAACCAGGATCCACGGAAGCCTTCATCCTCGGAACTCACTTCAACCGCAGTGCCAGGTTTGAAGAAGGCGGCGGCTGCGGAGGGAGCGCCTTTGGGTTTAGGAGTGCGCGCCATCCCTCTCCCGTTTAGGGTTTAGGGTTTTGCGCTCTGTGTTGTGATCGTATAAATGTGAAACGGAACGGAAGAGAGAATGTCTTTTATATGTGCGGTTGGCGGGAATGTGAATTGTGAAGGGACTCGTCACTTTTTCGCCACGCACTTCGCATGGACCGACTAAGCGTTAATCTTTTCAAATTAGTTTAAAAAATGAAAAAAAAGGGCATGAGCCCAACACGGCAATTGAAGATATTCGTGAGTTGTTTAAATTGTTTGAATGGAAATTATTTTTTGTTATGGCTTAGTTAAGTGGACTTTAGAATAAGTATTTTACTATTTTTAATTACAATAATTTTTTAATTAAATTAATCAAATATAATTCAATAAAAGTTTAACTTTTGAAAGACAACTGAGAATTCTCTCCATGCTATTAAAAATGACTATTTAATTTATTGCCAAAATAATCTCAAAGTAGTGGTGATGGAGATATGCTTGAGATGTTTTTCAAAGATAAGGTATCGGAAAAGCGTATTGTATTGTGCTAAACATGTAAATAATTAATTATAGGAAGGATGGATGAGATTCAATCTAAATGAGAGGAATAAATTGTTTCTTAGTTTTTTATGAAGTTTTTAGATTTTAAGTAATAATGTCAACTATAAGAGATATGTCTAATGTGAAATTATTCAAAAAATAAAAATAAACTTTTTTATTATACTTAAGTAAGGATAAGAAATTTTAATAGGTTTTTTCATTGAAAAAACTATATTTTTCTTTGACAGATCTTACATATTTTAAATAAAGAATTTGAAATTTTTTTTATTTTCAAATTTATCATTTTTTTTTCTCTTCTCACTTTGTGTTATCGTCTCCCTTATCCTCTTTTTCTTTTAAGTTCACAATTTCAACCTTTTATACTTTCCTTTACATTAAGAAAGATAAAGAAGATAAAAACAAAGATATTGTTGTTGACAAATACAATATTGTATCAAATGAGGTTTCCAATGAAGAGATGAAGGTTTCTAGGATAATTGTTAATGGTGGTTTTTGCTCCAACAAGCAACGAGGAGATGAGATAGTGACAACGATGACTAGGGGATGAAGAATATTCTACAAAATGTTGCCCAAGGAATTATCCAATTAAAATTTTTGTGAATTTTAGTGTCCAATTATTATATTTTGAATTTAATTTTGTTTTTACTTTAACATTTTTATTCTATATGTGCATGAGAAAAACTTTGTGTTTTTTTTTTGTATTACACATTTGAAAATTAAATCACTGGTTTTTCTTGTGGATTTTCAACAAGACTTTTGGTGACAATAATGTTGGTCCTCTTACGATGATAACAAAGATGCTCAAGTTTTTGCTATGACCATGAAAATATTGCACGTGTTGTACTAGAGGTTCCTTGAATTAAACATCTATTATTCTTGGACATTATTTTAAAATAGAAGAAAAACACATTCCTTAGATTAGATTGAGAGTTTTATTCTTCAAGTGTGTTGTTGAGAAAAGAGGGTGTGAACCTTCATGATATAGGATTGGGGGTGTTGGAAAAAATTACAAAAAAATTATCAATCAAGGCAAATAAAGGTGGAGATGCAAAGAGAAAATAGAAGAAAAAGATAGAAACAAAAAATGGTGAATCATAAGATATGAATAAAAAAGAAAAATAAATAAATTTTGACAATCAATTTACAATAAAAATGATTTGATGGTGAAAAATGCATTTTTCACTGGTTTGAGTCTTCTTATTATGCGAGAAAAGTTGAAACCATTTAGAAGTTATCTAGGGAGTTTAAATTTATGAATGTAGTAGTAGCTCATTTATGATAAATTTTGATTTGGAAGAAAATTCTAAAAAGCCTATTAATGGAGGGACATGAATGATTTAGGATGATTGTTTAAGTATTCATCCTTAAACACCTAAATTCTTTGTAGCAAATTAAACACCTAATTTCTTTATAGTAAATGATAAAAAAAAGAGAGAGACATGTATTTTGTAAGATTTGTGAATGGGGTCTTAATAACTCTTAGAAGTTTGTACTTGTAGAACTTTGTTGATAAAGACTTTATTACAAATCATCCTCAAACACCTCATTTCTAAAAAATATCTCATGATATCTTTTTTTTTCTATCTTAGAATATTTTAGAATATACTAGATGATTCTTAAGATTTATTGTTTTATATTTTATTATTTATTTTTTATCAAGATATTTGTAATTATAGGTACTAGTGTATGTACTTGTACAATGCATGAGATAAATTATATGGTGATAAGTTATATTTTTATTATTTAAAAAAACAAAAAAAAATAAAATGATTAATATTATCATTTGTAATTTAATTTTTAAACTCTTTAAATCTAATACTCATAAATTATTTTAGACGATCAAATAAAAATTAACTACTTCTTGAATACAACGTTTCATCATGGAGTACAACATATATAGCAATAGTTGTGACAATTGATAAAGGGTTAAGGAGACATACGTATACATAACTTTTCAAATTATCTTGGCCTAACGTGTGAACAACTATACTGAAAAATGTGCTAAAGAATCATATTCTAAGAAACAAAGTTATTCCCTTTAATTTAAGATGGCAACCTTCAATTCAAAATTATTTAGTAACCTTTGTCAAAGGCAAAAAATGAATTCTTTTGCAGCATAAATTTAAACATCTTCTGTATCAAATATCATCTGATTCTAAATATACAAACTAAGCTCCCAAAACTATCGGTTACAATATATATACGTTTACAGAATGAATATATGATGTCTATACAAAAATCACTTTGCCATTCTACGTTTTTCTCTCTATTTATTGCATTGTAGAGCTCAGGACCAGGACCTATCATTCTCAAGACCATGGTATGGCTAGTTGGCAGTGTAATAAGAAATGCAACTTCCGTTTTGTTTGCTATTTGGAAGATTCCACATCCGCCTGTTTTGGTATTCGTCTCTCCTAGCAATTTATTTTATCACAAGAGTAAAAAATGAACAGAACTTTATGAAAAATATTCCTTCCTGCCCTTCTTCCAACTCCTTTTCCATTGATTTCTAACCTAAACTATGCAAAGCACTTTGCAAGAAAAATTTCAAATTACCCCGTGCACTGACTCTTCTCTGTCTTCTATCACCAAGTTGACTGTTTTTGGAATAAGTACCAAACCAAAGAACCTGCTAGAAGCTTTCAGCAATAACATGGTCTTTTCAGGTTCGATTCAAATGATCAATTCTTTTCTTTCAGGTCATGTACAATGCAGTCTAAATCAGTTCCATATTAACAACATCTTTCATATGCACAATCAACAATTTCAGAACTTCACGCACCTGTTCATTGCAAGAAACAGATCTATCTCCAACAACAAAACTGCAAATCTGGTCTTTCAATTCAATCCAGCTCCTGCCTGAGTCACTTTTATTTTTCTTACTTCTCCTCAGCTTCATCAAGCTGGCAAAATCAGCCCAGTTGCCCTCAGCAGCACAAATATTTGATAACAATGCATAAGTTCCTGCCCTATTTGGCTTCATATCCGAAGATCTCAAAGCTGCTAATTTGGCCACACTGGGTTGTTTATGCACTTTACAAGCTCCAAGAAAGGCTGCCCAGATAGATTCATTTGGCTTAAATGGCATACTCTCTATTAGTTTATAAGCTTCATTTACTCTTCCAGCACGACCAATCAAATCCACCACACATCCATATATCTCTATATCTGGTGTTATATTATAATAGCTGGTCATTAATTTAAAATATTTCAGCCCTTCGTCCACTAGTCCAGCATGGCTACAAGCACTTAGAACTGCCATAAACACCATCCTATCTGGTTTAATACCTGATCTGACCATTTTATTGAATAACTCAACAGCCTCTTTACCATATCCATGATCCCCATATCCTATCATCATTGAAGTCCAAGAGACCAAATTTGTGCACGGCATTTTGCTAAATATTTTATGTGAATCAGCTATAGTTCCACACTTGGCATACATATAAATAAGGGCATTGGATATTTCTAAGTTGTTGTCCAGGCCTCTATGAACAATTACACCATGAAGCTGTTGCCCATAATACAGAACTGTTAAGTTAGCACATGCACCTACAGCACTAGTAAATGAGAAGCAATCTGGACTAAAACCTTCTGACACCATTCGTGAAAATATGCAGAGAGACTCCCTGGAATCCAGTGCTTCAAATCCAGATATCAAGGTATTCCATGTGATGGTATCTTTCAGAGTCATTTCAGAGAATAATTGTTTTGCCTCAGATGCACAATGACACTTGCAATACATGTCCAGTATGGAATTCGTGACAGGAAGGTTGGACTCAAATCCATGCTTAACCACTGCAGCATGTACCTGTTTGCCCAAAATACACGAACCAATTGACGCACAAGCTCTAGCTGCAATTGAGAAGCTGAAGAGACTCAGCGCTCCTTCCTCCTGTTTCTCATCAAGAAAGTATGTTATATAATACTAATTTAGATCATTAATAAGTCAAACAATTAAATAAAAATAAGCATGGATTTAGAACAAGAGAAGAAGGATAAAACAGAAGTTTACGAGAAACATTTGACGGAAAACTCGAAGACCACCATAGGAATCTCCTCTATGAGTATACCCAGTAATCAAAGTAGTCCAGGTAACATCAGTCTTGGTTGTGATATCATCGAAAACCATTCTTGCATGGCCCATAGTATCACAGCAAGTGGCATACATATCCATGAGTGCATTATCAACATATATGGATGATCTCTGGACACCAATCTTGATGGCCAAAGCATGAGCTAATTGGCCACAAGAAAGAGCTTTCAAACCCTTACAAGCCTTCAAAACAGCGGATATGGTGAAAGCGTTGGGCCGCCCCCCATCTCTGATCATTTGAGGAAACACACTCCATGCACGCCTATGGTTGTTGCTGGAATTATTGCCAGTGATCATGGCCGTCCAGGTGACCACATTTCTGTGGGGCATTTCGTCGAACAGCGCGTGGGGCTTTTTGATTGCGCCCTTATCAAGAGAAAACTTTAAGCCTCATTGGGGTGCAGCGAAGAGAGGTTTTGATCACCAATGGGATGGGTCGAAAATCAGATGGGAACAGTCACTTCCTAGCAAACGCCATCATTATTTATGAGGTTACCGCGATACATGTTTGGGGCAGTGAGTTCAAAAAATGCGACAGTTAAATTTCACAATCTGGTTAGCCGTTATCCGTTAGTTGCAGAAAATGCTGTTAAACTGTATACTATTCCGCACTGGCCCAAGAGCAACTCGTGGGCCTACTGTTCCTGGTGGGAGTGGTAACGACAAGTCTATATAGGTGTGATAGATAAATCACTATCTTGTGTAAGCTGATGCTCAAGTCAATACAAGTCCAAGTCTACAGGTGACATAGATAAATCAAGTCTCTTTTGTAAGTTGATTCAAGGTATATACGATGTTTTTTCCTTATCATAGGGAAAAAGTTGATTATCTTATCATTAGAAGTAAGTTACTTATTAAAATTATATTATGATCATGATTTTAAGATTTTTATAGGTTAATTACGGGAGTTGTTATGAAATGAGTTCCTATGATGTAAGAGTGTTTATGGGTAAGGATCATCTATAAATTTAAATTGATCAAAATCAATCTAAATAATTTGGGTTAAGTTTTTAGAGTAATTGGATTAAATCTAATTCAACTCATTTAAACTCATTGATGAATGAGTTGGATCACAATTATTTATGAACTTCTTGACTAGTTAATTCAACTTGTGAATTCATTTAATAACAATTAAATATTAAAATTATTATTATTATTATTATTTATATACATGTGTGTTTTATATACATATTTAAATTAAAAATAATTATTATTATTATTATTATTAGAATGTTAATCTATAAGTCATAAGTGACAACATACAACAAATTACATACATTGACACATGTTTATTGATTTTATTAATGTTTTGACTTTGTTTTTTACGACTTTAGATTTGGGTTTATGAGCTTTTATAATTTTTAGTATGACTTGTTGAGGTTTTTTTACTCTTTTTTTTGTCGCAGCTACACCAATAATTACATTAGAAACATCTCATGTCAAATATCTTGAGTCTCTTCCTTTTATGAGAAATCTTTTTTATCTTAACTTTTTATATGGATAAATTTTATATATTAACATTTGTTTTGGTTTTTACTCTTTTTATATTACTGTAAAAAAAAACTAAATAAAAGATATATACTTCATCATGTTATCTTGGATGCAATAAGGTGCATTTTTAAAAAATTATTGTATAAAAAATACTAAATTTTAAAAATATAAATAAATTTAAATGTTATAATATGTTGACTCAATCCAAACTAACTTGTTTGTAAACAAGTTGGTTTAAGTTGAGTTTTATAAATAAAAAATTGAAAATTCAACCCAACCAATTTAAATTTGATTAAGTTAGGTAACAAATTTGGTCAAATTTAGATTGAGTTTAAATAAAAATTGAAAACCCAATCCAATCCATTTAAACTTGATTGGATTAGTTAATGAGTTTGGTCAAATTTAGCCAAACTCACCTTGTAAACACTCCTATTATAATTCACAAAACCTATTTGACGATGGAATAACATAATTGGCCTTTATGAACTTGGGTTGAAGTCCAAAACTTTCATTTATTTTTCTTCACATATAAATACTTTAAAACAATTATTGAAATAATCATTTGATAAGTTTCTGAACTCAAAATGTATTTGTTCACAAAATCATCCATTTATGTTTTAATCAATGGTTATAATTATAATTTATCTTTTGATGTGTCCTTTTAAACCAAATTGTAAATTCTTGAAACTTACTATGCAACCAAGCTTCAATTTGAGAGTTAAATTTTCAGCTATTGACTATAAGAATTAGCAATATGCAAAATATCACCTTGTCTATCTTAACCAATTTCTGTAAGGGCATATTAGTCTTTGAAAAACATTATATGATGAAATTCTTGATGAGGATTGAACTTTTAGCTCTGGATCTTCATTCAATCTTCAATTTTCCTCCTAGATTCAAGCAATGGAAGGAGGTTGAGGAATGGATCCGCCACTTGATCCTAGAATCAAGATGAGAAATGTGGAAGCTTCGGCACAAAGTGATGCACTTTGACAAGGAACAAGACTTTACTTACTATAACTCTAGAGAGACAAAGTCTAAGCTCTCAAATTGAGAATTCACAAATTTCATTAATGATTCAATTGTTGACTACACTTTGACTTTTAGCTATTTATAAGCACCTAAACTAGGCACCCCTCACAAGCTCCACAAGCTACCCAATGAGATAGGTGGCAGATTGGGCTTGAAGCTCAACATGAAGCCCAAATCAAACATACAATCCAAACCTATACTACATGAGCCCAAATACAAGTCCAAAATGAAATCCTAACTACTTGACCCAAATACAATGGCCCAAAAATATACCTAAACTACTCAATCTACTCTAGACATATGTACAAAAGACTTGAGCCCAAGATAGGCCCAGAAGAAAGCCCAATGGACTTTGGCTCAGAAAAGTCCAATAGTAGCTTAAGTCTTCTCTCCAACATTTCTTCCTGAGTAAGAGGCTCTTCAAGCTTCCAATCTTCCATGACTTCATCTTCATCAGATAGCCCTCTATCATACTAGGACATCCAATACGACAACCTTGACAATATTATGATTAATGATGTCCTTTAATGTCAGCATCAGTTATGAGAAAGTGAAATCAAAGACATGGCAGAATGAGGTAAAATAATTTAGGCACGCTCACAGAGAAACTCATAAAATGCTGCAAATCAGTAAACTGTATAATGAGATAAATCAATGTGAATATTTATTCATATAAACACAAGAACAAAGGTGAGAATTGCCCTCCAAGAACAAAGGAAAGCCTTGTTAATCATAATTACAGCAATGGAGAAGATGTTAATTTTTCAATTTAACTTTTACTATAACCTACCAAATGCATAATATAAATATATGATTCCATGAACTCTAGGAATGTACATTATACTAAGCATTCATCATCATACAAGAATCTGAGACCTCGCAGCACCACGGGAACACCTTTTCCGACCACTCTTGCTAAGTCCACAAACACATATGTCTAGAAGCTCGTAATCCTCCTCCCAGAATAACATAGATGCCATCTCAGGATTCTTCAAAAGCATCTTGGATGTAAGGAAACCAGCTATGGTCCATGTTTGGTACATCCGGGCTTGTTTTCCAATAAATTTTCCAGTACGTGTATCATAGTATTCAGGCCAAGAATCAACTGGCAGTCTTTTCTCAGCCAAAGCAACTGCTTTCTGGGCAAGTTCAATTCTCCCCATTTTGATGCATGCCAATGTGAACTGATGATATACAACGAAATACATCAGAAATTAAGCAACATTTCTTGACTTGAGAGTTGATATGCAAGGTCTCAGTAACAAAATTGGCAAATTATTGTTTCATTTTGAGCATTTTCTCTCACAATTAACAACCAAAGAAAATAATCTCTACTGATCTTTTTTTTCTCTTATTTCAGGTTCTGCAGTATGTTGTTTTAATTTCCAATTTTCTGCAGTATAGTAGAATGAGTTTCTATTGGGGGGGGCCTGGTAAGTACTCCTCCTATGTATCTTATTCCTGACGATTGGAGCCACCAGAATTAGGGGTTCAATAGTTGATGTAGTGAGACACAGGACAAAGAGGATAACCAACAATATATCTGACCTTTCCTTAAAATACACACGTCGTCATCAGGAAAAATTTACCTGCCACAGAAGGGTTGGCCAAGATCCACCATTGTGATATGACCAAGGGCTGCAAAAGTTAAGCATGTTGTTTCAGTTAAGATGCACACAGTAGAAGCAATTCTAACTACAAAGGCAGACAAATTATCAACATAAAATCATCAAATGTACTCCATATTAAAAAAATAAAAAGTTCTCAGATATGCAAAAAAGGGAAAGGAAATTTATGGTGAGAACCTACGTATTCTTTGGGTCACAGCCAGTAATTATGCGCCACTCTTCATTATCCAAGGCAGGATAACATATCTTAAGAGGCATATGGCCCACAAGATCATCCCACTTTGCTTCTATCAGATTTAAAATAGCCTGGTTCTGTCTTGGGGTGCCCAATGATGAGACAATAGACCAAAGATTTCCAAGTGTGAAAAACCTGAAGTCCATGTGAGCTGGCTGCAAATTCCCAATCAGATATCCACCTTCTTCTGGAATCCAATCCATTAACCACAATGGAATTTGTTCTGGATAGATGTTGAATTTGTTGATGGCATCCGTGGAGTACTCTTCTGTTTTATACCTGTATATTTCATTAATCTTTTTCATATCCACCCAATAATATTCTCTAATGTGGAATGACAGTGCACTGAGTCTGTTGTTAATGGCTCTAATAAGATTGTTGGTTCCATCAGTTGCAACAAGCATCTCACGCGAGCAGCGAAGAGCTGAGTAAAATAATGCCTGTAAAGTAAAACTTACCACAGATAAATGGAGGAATGATAAGTAAGAAAATAGAGGTAGAATGCAGAAACCAGATTTTACCTGAACTCAGAATTTTATCTCATGTTTAGCAAAGACAGATTAATGTCACTTGTAGGATATACATGAAAATAGCATATATTAAATAAAAACAGGAGCATATGCCGATGTAAGTACAGACTATGGCAATTGTAACTGAGAAATATAGATCATCATTAAATTTTAAATAGAACAGACCATAACAACAGCATAATTTCCAAATCCATACTTAGTACCTACTATAAATCAGATAAGAAAGAAAAGTATTACGTAGTTACACTCACTTGGATCTCAAGGGGGTGACCATGAATGCCCATCCGCCTGTCTATCATGCAAGACCCATCAGTGACTAGCAGAGAAGGAAACATATCAAACCCATCTGTTAAACACAAGTTAAGGATCATTTTTAAGCCTGTTTGAACATCCGCCCTTTCTTGCAAGCTGCAGTCACCAGTGAGCTTCCCATAAGCTCGCAAGAGGACAATCCACCACAACCCTATCAACGAAACAAAATAGAAACAATAGAGGAGAGTCATTTCGTTATGCTACTCAAATAATATTTGTGAGAATGCTTGTGTTTACAACTCTAGAAATTTTCAATATCATTCTTTAATAGGCATATTATAAGAAACTGCCAAATAGTCAACCACTAACCTGAATCTACAGGTGCAACACGACCAATAGCTGATTCTCCAAAATCAGGATCTAAAACTTCTTCATGATTATCTTCATCAAGTGCTACAGTTCTAACTTTGAAACTTGCAGGCATCAAGCCCTGCCCAGGACTGTAGCAGTCCACTGTTTTCTCCCAACTCTTGAGCAAAAGGTAGAATATTAGCAATCAATATTCAACAAACTTTTAAAACGCTCAAGAATTTATGTAATCATAAATACACTTTTTTTCCAGATAAATCAAGTATAGACAGAACATTGAATTAACATTTAATCATCATAATATATACAATTTCTTTAGCATTTAACGCTCAGATTTACAGCTGATTATCAGTATCCACTGCAATGGTTACCTTGCTAAATAGCCATGAATAATACATGAGAAGGAAGAACAATTAATTCAAGAGGAATGATAGCAACACACTCTCTACTATTAGTTTTTTTTTTTTCTTTTGAGGAACTCAACTAATGTTAAAATTGAATGAAATATACAAAATCATGAAACTCATTAAAAAGAAAGTAGGACTCAAAAAAAATTTGTTTCCAATAAATTTCACAAGAGAGGGTGTTGAAAACAGTGTTAGAGAATATATTGCCAGCATTTCTCATTCATCCAACGGAAAAGGGATTCAACTGATGGTGAGTCAGCTATTTATAGACTAGAGTTGCTAGAAAGCACATGATTGAATCATTAAGTGACTCTAAAAGGGCAAATTACCTGCAATTGCAAGGTGTGAAGAAGAAAGTTCTTGACAATCTCACTTTCTCCTCTAAGCAAGAAAGCAAGTGCTGAAGGGATAAAATCCCTAATAAAGACCTGATCATAATTCAAGGGTAGCTTGTCACCAGGATCATTTGCAGCCACAGTCCCCACAGGGTTGCCACAATAAGTCACTACAGCTCCCTGCAAAAACTTCCACGCTTGTTTTTCCACCTCTGAGTCCTCCCCTTCAGTCTTGCCCACACTCACGCTCAGAACACCACCTGAATTCTCTGTGCTAACATCTTCATCCCCATCTTTCTCATCACCCTTATGAACACTTTCGACCACCAATGGCTTCACAGTGTTCACGCCACCCTGTACGTAAATCCTCTCAAAATTGTTGTCATTGACACGGGTCTCAACAGAGGTTGAGAAATTTCGAACCTTGAAGGTGGAGACAATCCTACTCGTTGTGATCAAACTAAAATGCATTGATAAAGGGGCAAAATTCGAAGAGGGTAAGCCAAAAACTCTCGGAGACACACCCTTTATGCGATGCATTTGAAAAGGGTGATGATTGGTGTGGTCATGATTAAAACGAGGTTTCAGCGAATTGTTGGAAACGGAAAGAGTTTGATCAGATTTTGCAGGTGTGGACCCAAAAAAGGATGAATTCGTAGAACCTATGAGAATCCTGCGAGCAGATTTCATGGCACGGTTGCGAATAAGGGCAATTGTGTTCATAATGCAAAGAAATGGCCAATGGGAGCGACAACAGAGAAGAAATCTAAGGAAAATGTTAATATATCATAGACACAAAGCTATTAGCATTGGGGTGTGATGTTTGTGAGAATGAGAATGAGAATGAGAATTGAGAATGTTTAGGCTGAGTGGTTATGCCGTGTGGATGGAAGGCGGTGCTGCTGCCGCGGGGAACACAAATCTTCCATACTCGGAACGTCAAATGTTACAACTTACAAGGTTATCCATATATCAATTTTAAGATATTTTAATTTGGGTTAATTTTCTTACGTCTAATGTTATGGTCTTATTATTACGTCCCAAATCCAAATGTAAAAGTAAATATAATACTCTCACCGAATCAATTTATACCATAATTTAGAGAGAGAAATTTATTTTTAATTTTTCTTACTTTATTTTAAAATAATGATTTTTTAAAATTTTTTATTTTTATTTTAAAATAATATTTTTTTTTATTTTTTAAACTATTTTCAATAATATTTTTAATATAATTAAAAAATTAACTAATATTTGTATTAAAAAATATATTAATATATTTATTTTTAATAAAAAATATATGATAATTTATTATAAGAATAATTGAATAATTTAAAATATTTTTATTTAAATTTGTATCAATTAAATATTTTTTAATCGGTGTATCATAATTTTAAAAAAATATTATTTTAAAATGAAGATAATTAATATTATATATTTATTAAATCAAATAAATAAATAATTAAAAAATTACACTATATTTTATTAGATTTGGATTCGCACAATGTACGGGTTTGTAATTCAATTGTTTAAGTATTAAAATTTTCACAATCGATAAGTTCAACTTCAGCTATTATTTTTTTTTTTAAAAAAAACATGTACATTTTAACATTGGCAATTTAATATTTTTAAATTTAATAACGTAAATAGTTTTCTTAACATACTTACACTTTAAACAACAAAAATATGAAACTCTAAAATTGAAATACTTTTTTTAAAGCATAATCATAAATATGGCCAATCCAAAAATCCCAAAACACTTCGAATTAATGTCTTCTATGACATTGTTCAATGCATTTGCCATTCTTATGCTTGTGTATCTTCCCTACTAATCAATGCACATTGATTAAATCATAATTTTCATAAACATACAAATAATCATATATATAAGCGTTTTCAGGGTAACGAATTTACTCATAATTTTTGTCATCATCGTAATAAGGGTAATCTTCCATCTAACTATTAAAACAAAAATGGTATCACATTAGATGGAGAACAATAATTATATGAGTTTATGTAAATGTACCTTTTAAAAATAAAAGAAAGCTTCGTTTAACAATGAACAAAAAATGATAAGCCAAACATCTTATATCTTATATATACAGATGAAAAAGGTGAGGAAACCGAAGAATCAAATACATTGAGGTAGCAGATTAGTTGAAAAGTTAATGCTATCAATACTTATATTGAAATGCAAATAATTTATCAGAAATCATATCAACACTTATATGAATAGTTAATCAAAATCATTAGAAAACCCAACAATATAAAAAAAAAGTCTCTTATAGCAATTCAACTAAACTAGCTACATATCAAGACGTGTTAATTGGTCATATCGTGATTTCAATTTTTTTTTTCCAACTATGGAAGAATTTTACAATAGTTTAACAATTACCAAAATTTTGACGATTTTACACAGTTAGAAAAAAAAATTATAATAATGTTACAGTTATCAAAGTTAACAAGTTAGAACATAATCGACGGTAAAAGACAAAAAAAAAAAAAGAACTAAATTTGCTCATCCAAAAACAAAAAATTACAATTTTACACAGAGGATCAAAATAATAAAATATAGATAAATACAAACGTTAAATTAATAGTTAAATATTTTTATTTTTATTTACTTATTTTATATATAGTTTTTAAAATAAATATTATAATAGTCCATACACATATTATATTATATATATATATATATATGATGATTAGTTATTAAATAATAATATAAAAATTCTTTGTCATATCAATGCATACACTGTTTATTGATTTTAAAAAGAGTTTAATTTTCATAATAAAGATTTTGATGTTGAAATCACTTTAAATATCACTTTTTAAAATAATTATCAAATAAAATAACATTTTTTTAATTGTATAATCAATTATGATTAAATAATAATCTAAAATTATTAAGTGTATTTTAATTAAATTCTTATTTAATTTTACTAATGAATTTATTGTACTAAGAATTTAATTTAAATTGAGTTTGAGTGAAAAAACACAAATAACATTAGAGTGTTTGTTTAGTTAAAAATGGAAGAAAAAAATATTATTTTAAAAATAAAAAATTCAAAATATTTCTTTCTTTACAATTTTTAATTTGATTTTTTTTATTTTCTTTCCTCTTAATCAAATAAAATTTAATACACCATTATGTTATCAATCTTAATCAAATAAAATTTAATACATCATTAGTATAAAATTTTATTAATAATTAATTTTTATCCAAAAATTTGACTTATCATTCTTATGAAATTCTTACTTAAAGAAACTGAATCTAAAATTATTTGAACCAATGATTTATTAATCTCTCTTGACATATATGACACTTTATTTTAATTTTATAATATATGAAAGAAATTTAGACAATACTAACTAATGTTAGTTAAAATTCGAGCTTTATTTAATTATTTATATAATAAAATTGACATTAAACATCAATATTAATTATATAAATGTTGCAAACAGAGTAAAAATCATATAAAATACTGTACATAAATTTGTTCTAAAATTAATTTATAAAAAATACTTACACAACAAGTGCGTCACCTTAGAAAGTTGGATGTGAAATTCATAAATAGTTACGCAGTAAAGAAGCAATGCCCACCACATTTTGGGTGTCTTAACGTGCCGCCGCCACAACTCATGTTTGGTTCACCAATAGGGTTCAACCAAGTGTTTGATCTTAACTTTTTTGTTTATAATATTTTATTTATTTTTGTTTTATATGTAATTAATGTTTTATCGAATAAAATAAGTTGTTAATTTTCAAAAGATATTAAAATTTAATCTATAAAAATTTAATATGTTTTTAGTTTTTATATTTATCAAAAATAAATTAATCTTAATCTCCTTTCAGAAATTACTATTTGTAAAAGTTAAAAGTATATTAAATTTTTTAAAAAAATTAAAACTAAATTTTAAAGCATTTTAAAGGAAAAAAAAACATATTTTATCCGTATTCTTTTCAAAATTTGTCCATCACAATGCTAAATTATGATACGTCTTGGAATCATGTAGCCACATACGTCAAAATAAATAAATAATGTTGCCACATTGAAAAAGTGTTAAGAAAAATTGAGTGTCAAGACTCAAGTGGCTATCAATTCCCGATTATTATTGGATCTACTGCGTCCCTTAATGAAAGATTTAAAACTTGAGTTATAAAAAAAAAAAAAAAAAAATTGAGCTTGAAGTACAATTCTGAACTTAAGTTTTTACTTAAAAAAAATAAAGCGGCAAGAATCGAATATAAAATTAATTGGAAAAAAAATATTCAAATAAAAATTTAATCACATAAATTATTGTCCCATACTAATATATTAAGTCAAAAATAATTAAAATTTAAATGGTGAAAAACTAAACTTTTGATAAATTCATACTTCATAATTTTTAACAAAATTTTAATTTTAATTTTCCAAAAATTAAATAAAAATTATACTTAAGAATTTTATATGTCCTACATCTTCTTCATGCAAAAGTCAAAGTCTTTTATAAAGTTAGAAACACAAACAATACACATCTACCTATTCATTATGTGATTAAACCATTTACCGTAAATTAAGAGCAAGAATAATTTATATTACCTTCTATTCTTATTATAAAATTGAAATTAAAAATATTATTTGATCTTTTTTATTAAATTTAATTTAAAATATCTTCTGTAATGATTATTATTTTATAAAAATGTCATAAATTAATCATAGAATGACATGATAGTGCAAAAAATATGTCTTTTAATTTTGTTTAAAAAATAATTTTAAAAAAACATATTAATTTAAAATAAATTTAATATTTTTAACTAAATTTGTTAATCTACCTTATAATAAAAACTGAGGTAGTATATATCAACAAAACTTTGAGATACTACATAGTATTTGACTATGAATGAAGAGGTTTAGCTCCGCTTGATAATGGGACGGAAGCAAACTCCATTGAACTCATATATATCACAATATTCAGTTGGATAACCACGGTACGGTTCATCAAAGAATAACTCATGACCAGAAGAAAACATTATCAACTTATGATACAAAAGAAACCACCCAATGTTATTCCAAGCAATAAATTTCATATCCACAGTATACATATGACTTATGATAGATCCGAAATTATGATCTTACTTCAAATTCACCTGCCCGAGTAAGAGCTCGAAAACCTTTGTAAAATCGGTATGGTACATTTTTCAGATCCAGTTTATCTATTTGCAGACCAGAGAAGGCCACACCCATAATCCTAAAACCCACTTGAAATGTAGGGAAAACATGAAGGCACTCCAATCCAGTTTCAATCACTAATGTTCCAGACATGGATAGGGCTTTATCTTTTGGGATCCGACCAATAGACCATATGCATGTCTGGTATAACAAGATATAAATAAACAATTAAATTATATAGCAAAATTGGAGCATAGAAACTTACAAATGATGATTTTAATTACTTCCAAAGTGGACAATAAAGCAGAAAACTACTCACTAGAGGTATGATACTCGTGCAAATTAAGTACCTTTTTAGCAAGGATGTTCACTGTTCCATGATTTGAAGTCAGATCAGCTGATAAGATGAAAGGAGGGAGCTGAAACTGAACAGTAACTGAGTCAATTGTCTTTCCAGGATCATTTTTTATTCCAACCAATACACTAACACGGCATATCCCACCATCTGAAGTTAACTGCGGCTTTACATATATTGGGGTGCTCTTCAACTTTCTAACTCTGAAAAGTGAAGTGCTTGAATTAATGAGAGAACACAGTGGGAATACAAGTTTAATGTAAACAATGAACTCAACATTCACAATTACAACTGTGTATCCAAGACAGACTTTCTACAAATAGATTTTTGGATCACGATAAATCACTGACAAAAGAAACAAAGGTTCCAGCATGCTAGTTTCAAATCCTGATTCAGACAACAAAAAGTGGATATTGTACCTGTAACTCATAAGCTTAAATTGTCCGTCAGGAGGCACAAAAGAAAGAATTTGATGGGATTCCCAAGGCCGAAAACGAACACAGGGATGGAACCTCACATCATCTAGGATAGAAGGACTTGTAAATGAAAGGGTTAAATCAGGAAAACCTGAGATACGGGAATTTACTTGAACTTCACCATAGATCTCACATTTCACCAGACCACCATCCCTGAATGAATAACACTCTTTAGCTGTGACTACAAAGAAAGAATGAAATTCTCCATAAGACAAAAACTACTAAAGAGCAGTCTCAACATGTTTTGTAATAAATCTCTACCAATAAAATGGCACAGGTACAAGCTTCCAAGAATCAGTAAGATCCCATTCACAAATCTTGCAAAATAGACGTCGTCCCATTCACCAAAACATTATAGCTAACAAGACCATAACTACCAAAAAGTAAAAACACCAGTTATAAAGGAGAATGAGCATATGGACCTATTTATAATCGCATCCATTTCTTCAACAAGGTCTACATAGACTTCATTTTTGGAGTATTTTGGCTCTGCTGCTCTCCAGGGAACACAAGATGCAGTAGCCCCAGGAAGGGTATCACTCACATTTGAACTGCTACCAGTCACGATGCTCAAGGCTTTGTCAACCATATTTGGTGGAGTAATCATCTGTCGTAGGATACTGGGTTCTGTAGTTAAGGGAAAGCCATTGTCTATCATCTCATCCAACAGCTACAACAATAACAAAGTAAACTGATCAGTTTGCATCTACACAACAAAGAGCAATGGGCAAAGCTATATATCAGTAGAGATTAGTACTTGAGATAAATACCTCGTACACAATGACAAAGTTGTCTTTAATTGTGTCTTCGTTCAATGCCCCAAAATAATCATTGAGAATATCAGCTACCCTACAAAGGAACTAAAAATCAGATAGTTAAGAGAAAAATTAATAATTAATAAATAAAAAGAGTGGAATTGCGGCATTCATTTGGCTTTCAGATTATGAGTTGCAAAGATATACCTCAATGGCCATCAATGGTGGCATTTC
This sequence comes from Pachyrhizus erosus, assembly GCA_026544285.1. Taxonomy (NCBI): domain Eukaryota; kingdom Viridiplantae; phylum Streptophyta; class Magnoliopsida; order Fabales; family Fabaceae; genus Pachyrhizus; species Pachyrhizus erosus. The sequence goes on along the minus strand of JAMLFT010000816.1, from coordinate 12,495 downwards.
AACTTGCGTGCACCCCAAAAAAGTGACTCCATCACGAAAAACTTGGAAAATATAATGCGTGGGAGAAGCAATCACTGGTTGTTGCTTAAAAAGAAAAGAGTTTTAATAAAATAGTTGGATGAGGACACCAAAAAAGTCATAAACTCGATGAAATTAAATTAAGGATAAATTATTCAATTAATTTTTTTAGTTTCATAAATTTGTATCTTTTAATCTATACATTTAAAAATCATTCATTTTTAGTCCTTGTACACGCATTTTTTTATTCCTATCATTCCACAAACTTGTTCCAAAGTGCTTGTTCGATGTTCATGAACTAAAATGTAATTTTTTTTAAAATGAAAATAACTAAGAGAAATAAAAGAGGTTGTGGGAAATAAAAACCTTGAAGGAATCGCCTAGTGAAATGGCTTGTTCCCAGAACCAGGCACAAATGGAGCGATCCACGCAGTGCCCCATAAGCTGTTTCTCTAGCATTACCTCTCTATGAAATCAAAAACTCAAATTCAAATCGAAGCACCGAAATTCCAGCAAGTGGAGCAGATTGAAAGCGTAAAAGTTGAAAATAATTTCCGCTAAGAAATAAAATGAAGATTAGAAAGTTTTATTTATCTTACCCGGCATCTGACAAGAGAAATATGCACTGCAGCATCCCTCTCTTTCTCTCAAGTGAACCCAAAATCGGAAGAAGGCAAGACCCGTAGTGAAGAAAAGTGCGGTGAGGGATTATCAAACAATAAAAAATGCGTTATCTATGCAATGATTCCAACCAGAAGAAACTAGCAAACATAGCTGCTGACATGGATATCCAATAAACTATCACATAATTTAATCTTATGTAAGGATACTTTGGACAGTAAATTAAATAGAAATCATTTTATATCTGATTCTAAAATAATTATTACAAACATTAAGAAACTTATTACCCCTTCACGGATACTAGCAATCCTAGTGAACTAAAAAAATACTGTCATTTTTTTTCAACTAGTCATAACTCACAACATGTTGATTTAATCTCAAAAGTTTAACTATATATAATTTAATTTTATGAGAAATTAATGTTTTTATATCAATTTAGTTTTTAATATATTAAAAAATTAAATTTATGATAATTTTTAAATTTGATTAACTTTGTAACATACAAAATAATTTGTTATAAAATTGATACATTAAAAAAATTAAATAAAATGATATTTACACAAACTTTTAAACACTAAAACAACAAAAATTATGATAAAAATATGTATTAACTAATATTCTTATTTTTGAAACTAGGGAAATTGGAAGGACCGGTGCTCAATTTTGAAATGAGAATGATCGTCGTGTTATTAACATTTTGTTTGGCACAATAGAAATAATGGGGAAACTGGGAGGAGTGAGAGAAAATAAATGAAAAGAAAAAAATTTAGTTTGTTTGATAAAGAAAAAATGTCACAGAAGTCTAAAAAAAAATTGTCAGAGTAAGAAGGAAGAAATGAGATTGAAATACAAAGATCTAAGGAGATAAAATTAACCATTTTATACTGTGTCTTTTACTTATGGAGGATGTGTCTTCTTTCTGAAAGACCTCTTCTTTGCTCCTATCGTTATCAAATTTACGTCGACTAAATACTTCACGCTCAAGTGGGTAAGAATAATCATTGATCCTACTGTTTCTTCTCCCACCATTTTCTATTTGTCCTTTTCATATTTAATAATTGATCCCCATTTCTCTTTTTCCTCTTTTACTTTGTGAGAATCTATCATCTATTATATGATAATCAATTATTTTTTATCTGACTATCGTTTCTCTATCTTGTGCCTAGGAAATCCATTTCCATCACTAAGAATGAATTTTCATGGTTAAAATTCTGATTAGGTATACTCGTATAATAGGTATAATTTAATCTTATTATCCATAATATCATTTATATCTTCTCTTTTCGTAGTAAACAAAACAAAGTTAGAAGAAATTCTAATATCTTTTTCTTTTTAAACTCACTTCATTTTTTCTCAAAGCAAACAATTCAAAATTCACCCTCTTACTTTCATGTTTCTTTCTTCTCGAATTCTGTTTTTCTTATTTTTATTTACTATTTTTTCCCTCATGAAAAATAGAGTGTAAGAGTATGTTTGGGTAGAATTTTCAAGAAAAAAAAAGGGCAATTTTTTTATTTTTATTAACTATTCTCAAATCTGACAATTTTATTTTAAATATATAAAATGATAGATTAGCATGAATTTAATATGGTAATCTTTTACTTACTTGTACAAACATTATATAACTCTTTATTTAAAAAACTAGTGTAAAAAGTAGACATTATGTGCGGGGAGGTGGAGGTTAATTGCATAAGTAGTTGGGTATAACTTGTTTGAAAAATGTAATATGAAAGTGGAAGTTAAAATGAAACAGTGTATTAATTTATAATAGTTGGAGAAAAAAATATGCAAAAGAAATTGAATACTAAGGGAAGTTATCTCCTTTATAATAGTTAAGATAAAATATTTGTTCTCATCTCCCATCTCCTCCAAAATCTATTTCTCACATATATCTATATTTTTTTTTTCTAGCAAAGTATTGCAATATGTTAAAAAGTGCAAGTAATCTGAAAAAAATTATGCTAAAATATTAACTTAATTCATCTATTTATTTATTTAGTTCATTTTGATTTTTTATTATTAAAAACTTCAATTTAATTTCTTACTCCTCAAAGATAATTTAATGTTGTCCTTTCTAGGATGACTTAAATAAATAAATAGGTAAAATTAATAATTTAGCCTAAATATTTCAGGATTTTGGTAACTGAAGTAGTGCGATAGATCAAGCACCCAAAAAAGGATCAACGGATCTACCTAATTTAAGATATTAAACCGTAGTAGTGTCACACATGGATTCGCGATGTTTTCTTTGAAATTGCCTCTAGCTAGCTAACCAGACGAGTATCTTCATCTCTTGTTAAATCCTTCTAAATTTGATTCAAGTTCTGCATATAATTTGGTCGGTGAAACAAACAATTGTGACCGTTTACCCGTAATTATGCAACATCATTGTTTTTAATTACCCTTCAATTTCCATATGTCAATATACTGATTATATGCCGTAAAGATTTGTTGCAGTCGATACAGAATATAAATCTTAATCCTCCGATGCAAAAAGAATACAAGAAAAAAAAACATGATTTACACCTAAAAAGAACTGTTTTACTATGTAATTCAATCATCAAAGTCTCGTTCAAGCCATTTCATATAAAAAGTACAAAATTTTGCATTTGCTGTATCAGTAACTACGCAAGTTCGATATATCAAATCCGATGCAGGCCGAAATAATCATCATGTACAAACTTCCACCGCACCTCAATAATGCACGGTTCAACTTGCATTTCCATCTTTAACAATCAGACGACACTGAATGCTGACTGTAGGGTAGATGAGAACCGAGAGGCAATTGTCTGAGAGGCAAATTGTTGAATCTGCTTCTTGGCATCTGAAACACAACCAATAAGTTTTAGCCATTGCAAGTTTTTTCCATTAAAGATGAAATGAAATGGTATATTCCATTAAAGATGAAATCCTTCCTGTTGGGTAGGTGGGGGTCACGCAGAAGGGCAGGGCTAGAACCACTACTCTCAAAATGTGAAGTAAAACTAGCCTTATAGAAAACTCCTAAGGCATGTAGGTTTCACAAATATCCAAATTATTTGAAATGAAACATGTATTCATGGGAAGTAGGATCAATTAAACCACATGCAATGCAGAAAATATTGATACAAGAAATAAAAAAATGTCAAAGAGCTCCCAATCCCACAAAAACAGGGTACTACTACAAGGAGTTGTTCCTTTAAAGTATGTATAATATCATCCCAAAATACCCCCAAAATTATTTCTACAGCCATAACAACAATATATTCCAGAGCAACTTTGTACCAACTATAACGATCCAACCCTAGAAAACTATGATTCAGTTATTAAATGACTCGTGTTAGGGCCTAATGGATCCCTGTCATCAGCAGGGAAATGACAAAATTATCATAAATTGCCATTTGATAGATAAAAGATGGACTCTAAAGTCTAAACATGAGTTATCTAGTAATCAGCACCCTGATGTGTCAACAACTTCACAAGAAGTAGGCAGAACACAGCAAATTATAGTTTGCATTTTTCACAATGAGATCAGAAACGGGCACTACAAGATAAGTTTCCATAAGTTCAAGATGACAAATATGTATATCATTAACCATGAAAATGCCTTCCACTCAAAATTACTATATCTTACTATATGCAGACAATAACTCCAACCTAAGCCAATTTTCCTATATTAGGAGAGTGGGAAACATACATTTTAAGAATATTATCAATAAACTTACTGACCTTTTTTGCATTTGGTAAAACCAACTATATTTGCAATGCTGAGGGTCAGACAAACTCCTACAACAAGGAGATAATCAGCTTGAAGCCTTATGAGTGAGAATATAGCCAGCACAATCCATAGAATCGCCTGCAGAAAAATACAAATAAAAAATATATATATCATTTCTTATGCTGAGCATGATTATGATTATATCTTTTGGGAGGGAGGTTGTATCAAAATTAAGCAATGTTGTTAGTGGTAGATGCTGGTTCATGAAAGCAAGCCATAAAAGTCCATAAAAATATGGTAAGGTTGGAAGCAAGGTGGCTATAATAAAAGCATAACATATACAAAAAAATACCAAAAACTGCACAATCTAACAAAAATAACTCTCAACTAATGTTTAAGAACAATAAAAAAAATATCACAGTTTATAAGCTTTAGAGACAACACTAGGGACAGAAGAGAAAAAGGAAGAGAAAAGAAAAAACAGCATGTAGCTAGAGAAGGTAACCAGAATATGGAAAAAAAAAAAGAGAGAGAGAGAAGGAAAGAGGAAAAAGGGAGCATGGGGGCAGAAACCAAAAACAGGGAGGGGGTCCCTAGAAAACAAAGGTTGTTGGAAATGGAGTCTTGGCTAGCAGAGATGGATGATGAAAGATAGATACAGGTCCCATGAAGATTGAGCATTACAGTTTCACTAAAACTTACGGATCATAGGTATAACCATGAAAATGGGTTAAACAAGTAGGGTCAGAGTGACCCCTTTTTTTCCTAGGCACCTTCAACTACAACTGTTTTCTGGCTCAATGGTGCCATGAGCATGGTGGCCACCATGGCACCACAATAAAAATCTGCCACACCATACCTCAGTATGGCGTCTTTTTGAAAATCTGCCGTGCCATCCCGCCATCACATAAAAACCGCCATTTAAAAATACTGACTACAAGCAGTAACACAACCATGCCATGTTAATTCAGAGTTATTCTCCATCCCAACCCAAACTTTATGGATAATTGATTAATTTATTTTAGCATTAGAACCTATTTAGCACACTTTTTGCTCATAAGCAACATATGCAACATGTCAATGAATCTGATCAGGCAATAATATTATATAAAACCCCCTTTATTGAATCTGCCAACAACCACATTTTGACTTTAACTCTGTAAGGATCCAAGAGAAAACTGAAATGCATCATAAGATGTAATCTATCCATATTTTCTTACCGTAAGGTACAGGGTCCACCAGAAAAGCCACGAATCCTTCTTGTTCATCCGAGACAATGACTGGAGGGGGGTAAAATCAATACATGTAAGATGCAAGCAGGTATCTATAAAGAATTCAGAGTCCGTTCTTATGCTATGTGCTGATTCGGCAGATACAGTACATGATAGACAGATTATTTCAAAAACAAAATTACACCACTGCAACTGATCTAAACAAGGAATATAATACCTACCTCGTGATCAAGACATTCAAATTTCCAAACACTCTCACCCAGATCATTAATTTCATTCCACCACCTCAAGCCAACTAAAATTCGCCCACTCACATTCTTAACTACCCAAAAGTCAAGGGCAGCAAGAAGGACAGTCACCACGAAAATTATGACGAAGTTATCAATAAAGAGGGCCGAGAGAATGTAAAATGCCAAGGCTGCGGCCTGCCAGGTAGAAAAAATTATGCCTTAATGAAATGAATTACATAGGAAGATAAGCTAAGAGCACAACTTGGGTAAACAAAACCTTGAAGAGGACATGAAAGAAGCAAGTCTTAGGATTGGCGTAGTTTTCACCCACAGGCTGCACAGACAGGAAAATTTAATTAATCGTCTAAATCTGAAAGGAATCAATATTCAATAGCGCGATCGACCGTGAAATCCTATCGACTTTCAATGTCCAGCGCAAAAATTGAAAAATCTAGCAGAAAATGGAAGACACTATTGAATCACCAGAGGAAAATAAGCGTGTATAGAGAGTCTAGTCGATTAGATTTACCCGAGGGATGGAAATCAAATCAACTCTTTTTCAAGGAACGTACGAAAATTGAAGGAAACCACTAAGATTAAACCAGATCTACGAATTATGCAGAAATGTAGTAAAATAGTTGACTAACCTGGTTGGGATCCATTAGTGTAGATGAAAGAGAAGGAACGAAGCTTGCAAGTAATCAGGGACGAGGGAGCAAGAGCATGCCAGATCTTATATCCTGCTAAGCAACGATTTTCAGACCAAAGTTTGTTCACAAAGCACTAGTTATATAAATATTTGTCAGTAAAATTGCATTAACCCTTCCTTGGTACTGAGACTTAGAGGACTTTTTTTTTTCTAAGGAAATGCAAACGGAAAACCAGAAAGCGTTTTGGGCTGGATTGGGCTTTACTTGAATTAATATTGGACGGTGGCAATATTATTTTTAGGAGTATCATAATTAAAAATTAATATTTTTAAATAGACATAAAAATCCTTAATTTATATACTCCAGCCCCTTCCTCGCTCTTGGGCAACCCATCCTTATTTCCTTCTATTGATGCACCGTTTACCACATTCTTATAATTGTGTTGTGACGTCATCTTTAACCATTACATGTTGTGAAATGTTTATGCTTTTTAAGTTTGTGTTAATCTTTTGATTAGTTTTTTCTTACAACATCCAAGGTGAAGCATCAAAGCTCCTGCATATTCCATCTTCTGTCGTCATTGGTTGTAAGTACTGTTAGAGAAAGCACCATAAAGACCACTAGCTGAAGGTAAAGTCGTGTGTTTTTTAAATTTGTTATATCTTTGGTATAGTTCAAACTCTTCATTTCTTAACACTCCTATTCTATAAATCTTTTAATATAATTGTAGATTAAGCAATCTTTAACGTATATTTTATTATGGATTGTTTCATAAGATTTACAAAATGTTTAATATGTAAGTCTTTCAATATAATTATGGATTAAATATTTCATAATGTATATGTTATTATAGATTGTTTAAAATTAAAAGATTTATGGATCGATTATCTCATAATCTTTTTCATGTAATTATAATTAAAACAATCTATAATAATATAATTCTATTGAAGAAAACACTATAAAGGTCACTAGTTGAAAGCAAGGTCTTATGTTTTTTGGATTTGCTACACCTTTGGTGTAGCCTTAAGTGTCTATTTTGTAACACTTATATTTTGTGAGTCTTTTAATAAAATTATAGATTGAATAATATGTAATGTATATGTTATTACAAATTGCTTCATCCATAAGTGTATTAAAGACTTACAAAATGTCTAATTCATAAGTCTTTTAATACAAATATAATTATGAGTTGAACAATTTATAATGTATATGTTATTACAAATTGTTTAATTTGTGACTATATTAGAAGACTTGTGGATCTATCATTCCATAATTTTTCTAATACAATTACATATGAAACAATTTGTGATAACATATACATTACATATTTCTCAATCAGTAATTATATTACAAGGATTACAAATTAGTCATTCCATAATTATCATTATACAATTACAAATTGAGCATTTCATAATGTAATATTTTACGAATTTCTTCATTTGTAACTATGTAATCTAGAAAACAAAAAAAATATATCATTAAATGATATCTTTGTCATCAACAAAGAAGTGTGACACCAAAAGAAACAACCACAATTAAAATGACAACATGATCATAACAACTTTTGGGTCATAGTTAAGAAGACAGTGGTGCAACTTATTAGGGGATGAAAATGAATTAGGGAGAAAGGTTGGGTAGTTAGAATCAATAAGAACATTTTAAAAAATTTTAAAATTATAGGGTGCACATAACAAAAAATGATGTGCATTAAGTAATTGTCTAGGATGAATTTACCATAAAGTGAAAATACTTTACAAAATAGAGTTAGCAGCACTCTTTAATATTCTTTTCTAATATTTTCTATAATTGATTGAAAATCATTAATTTTTATGGAGCTCACTTCTCATTTAATGATTATCTTTCTTGATTTAAATGTAAAACTCAATGATGATTATCTATATTACGTATTTAGAGCGAGTGAAAAAAAAAACTATAATATATGGTCAGTGAAAAATTGTGTGTAAATTGTGTGTTTTGATTAAGCAAGTAAATTTCTATAATGTTTTAGTACATTGTATGTTTAGATTGAGCGATAAGATAATTTCTATAATATATTTGTAAAAATGAAAGTGAAAAGCTATATTTCGAAAGTGGAAGTGAAAAGTTTGTGCTTGTGTTATGTGTTTAGATCAAATGAGAAAATAGTTTCTAAAATAATTGACACATTAGCACGAAAATATTTTCTATAATATAGTGGTAGAGTGAAAAAAAGTTTGCACATATATATTTATAAGTTTAGACTAAGTAAAAAAAAAACAATTTCTATAATATATTAGTATATTACATATTCAGATCGAAGGGACATGACAGATTTTATAATAAATTGGTAAAACTATCAATGAAAAGTTATATTCACATGTGAAAGTGAAAAGTCATGTTAGCAAAACTAAAAATGAACAATTTATACATATGTTACATATTCAAGAATGAAAAATAATTCCTATCATGTATTAACAAAAATTAGAAGTTTATACATATATTGTTGCATGTTTAAATTGAGCAAAAAGGAAAATTTTATAATATATTGACAAAAGTGAAAATTTTCTATGTGTTATGAGTTCAAATCAAATAAAAAACCGTTTTATACTAATAATTTAACATATGGTTAATCTGAATTTTTCTTTTAATATATTATAATAGATTAATTTTAATATAATAATTGAATATGATTAAAATGCTTATTGTATTAAAATTAATGAAACTTACATATTTATATTATAATGTGTGTTTTTTTTTATTAAAAGTATGAATTGTTTTTTAACTTTAAATCAAACATTAACTAAACTTTTGAAATCTTCTTAAGCTAGTTTAAAACACAAAAATAAATTAAATTAGATAAAAGAAGTCTTCGTAAATTGATTGATTAAACTCTAATGTTTACATTAAAACTAAAATATTGAATAAAGGAATAAATTTGTTAGAATGATTTTTACATCATGTTAAAATACTATTTTATTAGGTGGATTATTTAGTGGACCACCCACTCATATGGTCTATCATTGATCATTTGTTTATAACCGAATATAATAAGTTGTAACAAATTTCTTTTACATGTCATCAATTATTTTTTAAAATATAACAGAATAACATTTTTGGTTGTTTATTCACACGTATAAAAATAAAATTATTACACACACTATTGATTTGTCGCATGGAGAGATCGATGTTATATGTAATAGTTTCTCATTATTGTTATTTCTCATAGAAGTTTGAAATTTCTCATATGTAATAGTAAAAGAATTTTTTCACAGTATCAAACATATTTTTTTAAAAAAATTGTCCACAATTTAATTTAAATAAGTTGGATATATATTTTTTAGTTAATATTATTTTATAGTCATACACGTATTCTGTTATGTCAGTGTTTTCTTTTTAAAAAATTTAAATCATTATACTTTTATTGTGAAATAAATTTTCAAATTTTATTTTATTATAATTACGGGTATGTAATTTATAATTTTTATATCAAACATAACTTTTTATAACATAAATTCTATTACCCATCTTCATATTCAGATAATTATGTAATTATTTTATTTTTATTTTATAGATTATATTATATTAAAATATAAGAAAAAGTCAAATACTAACAACATAAAATAATTTTATACAATTTTTAATCATAAATTATGATATAATAAATTTATTATCTTTTATGATAATCATCTTAAAAATTATATAAATAATTATTTATTATTTTATGGAAATGTAAAATTAATTTACATTATCAATGTCATAAATTCTTAAAATATATCTCTTAAATAAGTTTTACAACAATACTAAACGTATGTTATATTTGTGGATCTTAGGGACTTTCTTTTCTAGTGTATTTGTAAAAGTGAAAGCAAATAATTTGTGCACCTGTTATATGTTTAAATTAAATGGAAAAACAATTTATATAATAAATAGATAAAATATGTATGTTTTTTTTTTAGTAAATTAGAGAAATATTTTATGAGATTTATAATAATTATATATGTATCTTTTTTTTTTATCTATACAAAATCTTTTAACTTTTATAATCATGTTATACTTACATATTCTTTATCATAAATAATACTAATCTCATTTATATTTTTAGATCATGTGGTTGACATACGATTTTTTATAAAATTTGAATTTTTTAATTATTCCATTTCTTTGGTATAGATATACATCTCTTATGTTAAGGAGATTATGTAATACTATAGTTCGACGTTTATACCTTTAAAAGAAAGTTATCATTGTTAAATTTAATAAAATTAATGATTGTGTACATTTTTTTTTGTGACGTGATCTTTATATATTATTATGCATTTAGTATCAACAGTGTTGTCTGAGAAATAATTAAATCATATCATGTAATGTTTGTAAAACACAAAAAATATGTATATAATATATGTAAATCATACGAAATATACACGTAATAGTTTTAAGATTTCAAAAAATATGTGTATAAGGAGAGATTTATGTTGTTTTGAATTACTACTAAAAGATATTTTTAGAGTTAATTAAAAATAAATTTTATTTTAATTAAATTAATTTTTAAAAATATTTTATCACTTATCAACGTTACATTAGGCATGTCAAAATAATGATAAAAAATAAAAAAATTGTATATGTAATTAGTATAAATATAGAGTATTGTGGTAGCTAACTTTTTTTTTTAAAGGTATAAAATTAATTTTCTAACTTTAAATCAAACAGTGACCCAAGTTTCGGTTCATCTCCGGTTGGTTATAACTCAAAATTAAATAAATAGCAGGTCCCCATAAATTGATTGGCCATGCGTATTTATTTACATTAAAAGAAATCTTAAATGGATTAATTAATTTGCTGAACCACTCCAGCATAGTGTTGGAATAATGTTTAACTATTAAAGCTCTTAATAATTTTTTATATATAAAAATAGAAGATAAATATAAAAAAAAAATCATGTACTTTACTCAATTAATTGAAGTAGATTATCTTATTTCATTTTAATTTTGTTTTGACTTCAAAGGTAATGGAGTAATAAATATAAGATTCAAAATATGATAATAATTAATAAAAAAAGGAATATAGAATTTTAGAGAATATTCTCATGGAGGATGCTTCCTTCATGCTTCCAGTCAATTTCTTTTGTCAAAAATATTCAACGCAACACTTGTGAACATGTATATGGACATCATTTCAAAAGCCAAAATGGTCAGTGTTGGAAAACAAAAGCCCAAATTATTATCCTAAAAATATAAAATGTTATATTTCACTTTACTATTCTATTCGACCATCCTCCATGTTGTTGCATCTTTTACCATCGAGTAAAGTGACTAATGTCATATTTTTTAAAAATATCTTATAAAAATTACATGTTGTGAAAAATATTTTAAAATTCTTTATTACCCAATCTGATTACATGTTAGACATTTTATCTTATTTATAAATTAAAACAATTTAATCAAATTTAATAAAATATAACAAATTTAATCCAAACTAATAAAATATAATTAATTTAATCAAATTTAATAAGGTATAATTTAATTATTTAATTTAAAAATTAAAAATTCATCATTTATTTTAAAACTAATTTAATAAAATTTATCTAATTAATTTTAAACTAATTTAAATAAATATAATAAAATATTATCAAATAGTTAGTTATATATTCACGTACTTTAATATATTTACAATATACTAGTGTACTAATTTTTGTCCTTGATGAAATTAAATTTATAACTTATATTTTAATGTATTAAAATTACACATCTCTAATAAAATTAGTTTGAAATAATGAATTTATGCGCATTTTTTATAAAATTATAATTAATGTTATAACATTGTGTGTGAACTTATATATTATAGTAAAATATTTTTTTATCAAATACATTTTTATAGTTAATGTTAGTTTTTTTTTCTTTTATGTTAAAAACATATTTTTAAAGAAAAAATTATTTATTTTTATCAAATAATAATGAAATTTAATATACTTTTTTTATTATTAATATTTATTTTTAAAATTATATATACATTTGAGTTACATATAAATATATTTATAAAATTATTTTTTAAACAAACATAATTATATAAAT
>JAMLFT010000815.1:0-36404 GCA_026544285.1 Pachyrhizus erosus | reverse complement strand
GAAACTAAAAGGTTAAATATTATTTTTTATCCTTTATTTTATTTTTTAAAATTTAGTCTTTTATATTTTAAAAAATTTATTTTGATCTTTTATCTCTTAAAAAAAGATCATTTAATTTTTCTATAAATTTAGAGTTAAACTCTTTAATTATTGTTCATATTTTTCTTCCTTTTCTTTCTCTTTTTCTTTTTCCTTTATGCTAAAAGCTCTTTCTTTCTGTTTTTTTAGTGATCAACATCCTAAATACTAACTATTGTTTAGAGAAATTACAAACAAACAACTATATTGTTACACAGATGTTCGCCAAAGCTATGTTTGGATTTTTCTTGACGCATTTTGGTTATGAGTTCTTGGTGTCATTTTGAACTTACAACTAAGGAAGAGTGAAGACTTGGCTGCCGTGGGACAATCTAGATGGTGCTAGAGGAGGATGCGACAATGAAAAAGGGAATACTTTTAAAGATGTGGCGAATAGACATAGAAAGGGCGACAATGTAATGGTGGTGCGAAGGTGAATGGAGATGAGAGGTGCAGGGAGAAGGAAGAAGAATACGAAGAGGAAGAAAAAAAAGTAATATTACCACTTGAAATTGTTTTTTATGATAACACATAAAGACTTAAAAATTAAGATTTTAAAAAATATATGAAGTTAATATTTTTTGTTAATATTGTAATCATAACTACTATTTTGAATAAATTTAAAAACACAAAAATTTAAAATAAATTTTCTAAAAAATAAAAAATAAATCAAACAAAACAAAATAAAATAAAATAAAGGAAAAAAAGTTTTTTAGCCTGAATAAAAACACATTTAAGTCTTTATTTATTGATTGATTTTTACTGTTGCGTGCGATGTGATCGGGAGAGTAAAATCGTAATTCGGAGAAAGGATGTTAATAACATTGCACGAAAGACAGGTGGTGGAGGTGCGTCATATTCAGACCGTTCTTTCACAAGTGATAAGAGTAATAGAACAACTCAGCCCCTCACCGATCAAAAATGGCCACCGTAATCGACGGCAAAGCCGTTGCGCAAACCATCCGATCTGAAATCGCTGACGAGGTGCGCCAGCTCTCTCAAAAATACGGCAAGGTAAGCCCTTTTTTAGTTTCTCCAAAACGGAATATAACAAACAAAAATCGCGATTTTCCAATATATAATGAATATTTGCAGGTTCCGGGATTAGCAGTGGTGATAGTAGGGAACAGAAAGGATTCACAAAGCTATGTGGGAATGAAGAGAAAGGCCTGTGCTGAATTGGGAATCAAATCCTTGGATGTTGACCTTCCCGAGCAAGTATCCCAAGCTGAACTAATAAAGCAAGTTCACGACTTAAATGCTAACCCTGATGTACATGGTTAGTCGGTTATTACACTCTTTTATTACTTTCTTTCCCCTCACATTTATCACTTAACCTCACATTTTTGTGCTTCAATTACTTTACAGGTCTAAAGACATACTTTCTCAAGTCATGCATGATGCACATTTTAAATATTGATTATGCTTTATTATTATTATTATTATTATTGTGAGGCCTGGTTTGTTTATATCCACAGGTATTTTGGTTCAACTTCCGTTGCCTAAGCACATAAATGAAGAGAAAGTTCTGACTGAGATTAGCCTTGAGAAGGATGTGGATGGTTTTCATCCTTTGAACATTGGCAAGCTTGCAATGAAAGGCAGAGACCCCTTATTCTTTCCCTGCACTCCCAAGGCAAATGCTCTTCAATCTGAATAATTTTGGATTACGCTCAATTATTATGTCAACAATTGAATGAATTTCGCATGCCTTTTCCTTACGAATCATGAATGAAGAATGACCATTTTGGAGTTTGGCTACTTAGATTACAACCACCCTGTCATTTTTGTCTTCCGTTTTTTTATTTTTCCATTTTGGTGTCCCTTCTATCGACCGAAATTTGTAGGTGTTGGGATTCTTCTTTTTCAAACATTTTGTCTTTGAAGCATATTTTACATGCGAGGTGGCTTTAGTTTAGACATTGTTGTTTGATATAATATTTTTATCCCATGTTGTTCAATCTATATATGAAAATACTTGAACCCTATTAATCATTTAGAACAATTGTGTTGGATAGATTCTTCATTATTCATAGAAGTAAGAGGCTTTTTATACTTGTTACTAAACTCTTTGTGATCCTCACTAAACCTGTGCGAATGCTGTTTTAATTTATGCTTTTTTCTTGGTTTGATTTAAATAGATGTTGGTGATAAAGATTGTTTAATACAAGTTGAAATGCTTTCTCAAAATCTCATTTACATTTGCTATTTATATGCAGGCATGTATTGAACTATTACAACGAAGTGGTGTAAGTATAAAGGGAAAGAAGGCAGTTGTGGTTGGTAGAAGCAACATAGTTGGATTACCTGCTTCGTTGCTGCTTTTGAAAGCAGATGCTACAGTTACTATTGTTCATTCGCACACAAGTCAACCAGAAAGTATCATACGTGAAGCAGATATTGTTATTGCAGCAGCAGGACAGCCAATGATGGTAACTAAACTAGCAAAATATATTATGCTTAATCTGCATCTATATGCTAAGTCCTTGTGCATTACTTGTGGAGTTTCAAATTTTAGCCCCTGATACTTGGGTGTTTCTTACTCTAGAATGTCATGGATAACATAAAGTACATATCAGATGCATTAAGAATTAGCTTACTGTAGGTTTCTCTCATGTTATCCCTCATCCTTGGTAATCATGCAAATCTGTTATAGATGTACATTAGCTTTCAAATGCAACTAGTACTGTTCAATGGCATTTTTTAAACTTAAGTTGATCTTCCTATCATGACATTGGTATAAACAATGTCTGCACAAAAAGAACAACAGTTTTTGAAATTTGTGCTTCAGTGCTCTGTATCCTGTCAAGTAGTTACTGCCAATCTTCTTCCTAATGGAGAGTTTACTTGTACTTAGTGAAATTCTTTATCTTTTTAGATCAAGGGCAGCTGGATCAAACCTGGAGCTGCAATCATAGATGTTGGTACAAATGCTGTTGATGACCCAACAAGGAAGTCGGGTTACAGGCTTGTTGGAGATGTAGACTTTGAGGAAGCATCTAAAGTTGCTGGTTGGATTACTCCTGTTCCTGGTGGGGTAGGTCCAATGACAGTCACAATGTTGCTGAAGAATACTTTGGAGGGAGCCAAACGCTACATTGAGCAAAATAATTAGTCTTCCGTTGATTTGAATAAATAAAAGGTGTGTACTATAACTATTGGAAATTCTTTGAGAATCGGTTTTATCCACAGTTTTGTTTCTGCTAAGGTAGATGAATGTATTTTGTAGAACTGGTCCAATCAAAACTATGTATTTTCCTTTTCACTATCTTCTGCTTCTGTCCTTGGCCGACCTCTATCTTGTCCCCTCTCATCCTGTGTACAATATCTCTGAAGAAGCATTCTGGATGTGGGTACTGAGCATATTTAAGATAGGATTTAGACCAATTCCAATGGGAGTTCAATAGGTAGTCCTTGGAGGTAAGAAACGCTTGTTAGTTGGGAGTACTTTCGGAGTGGGCTGAGTCACAGTCACGGTGTAAGATTAGCTCTTGTGTATGAATCAGTTCTTAATATTAAAATACTGCTTTTCTACAACGAAGTATAAAAATGTAGAGTAATATGTGGAACCTATTTTAAATAAAGTGATTTTATCGTTAGAGTAAAAAGTTAAAATTTTAAAGTTGTTTGTATTTTTATATAAGATCCAATTCCATGTGTTAATTATTTCTAGATTAAAATATTTTTAATTAAATAAAAAAGAAGTTATATTAATATATATTTAGAAAAGAGAAAAAAAAATCATTAATGACAATAATATTTTTAAAAAAGTATATAAATTTATTATTATTAATTATTTTTTTAATCCTGATTAATTAAACAATTGAGTCTATAAGAACAAAGCTAGTATTGAAAAGTACTTAAATATGATGTGGCAAAACAGGACTCACCTGATGTGAATTTAGAACCAAAATTAATGCAATTATTGATCTTGTTGCTTAGATCCCTTAAACTTAAGCATTTAATCTTGTGTTAGGTTTTGAAATTCTCTTTCCCCTCCCCCCTTCCCAAACGAAAGGTTTAGTTGATGTTGTGTGATTGGTGGGGTGAGGAATGTTAGTAATATTTTTTCCAATATTTTTTTTATTATTTAATGAATCAAATAAGATATTAATAATATGTACACTCTGCTGAAATAGAAGAGCCGAAAAAACATAACAATGCCACTTGTATTGATGGATCCTCATACAAATATATCCTTCGTGAGGGGAAAATCACTTCAATTACCTATTACGATTATTTAAAATATTTAAAGTAAAATTATATAATATGATAGATAAAATTAAAAAGTTGATTAAACATATAAATAGAAGAGACAATTACACTGACATTCTTCAGATTTTTTTCATATTTTACCTAACACCTCTTCTTTTTCTGATTTTATATTGTTTATTTAATTATTTAAAAATACTTTCTCGTGTATCTTTATAAAAGTTGTTGTAAACATTAAAAAAAAATTATGGCTAATCATATGTAATCTAAAAAAAAGTCTTAGGTGTCAATGGAATTTATTTTAAAGAGAATTGACAGTATTAAGTGTGAGTCTTATTTAACTTATTTTAAATGAATAATCACCTATTTTCACCAAAATTTTTGTTAAAAGTAAACGATTATTTATTAGAATTTGTGCTTCTGGAATGAGAAATGCAATTTCATCAGCGAATTTGTGGTATTTGAGGAATAGTTGAAATATATATGGGATCTGAGATCTGAGAAGCAGCCTGCAATCTGCAAAGCCATTAGATTACAGCTGCAAAAGAAAATAGAAACTAGAAAGGATGTAAATTTTCCTAGTATTACATTGATCTCTTATTATAATTTATAGCTTTCTTATGCCATAATTTATAGCTTAATGATTTTGCCCTGTCTAGTTAATAATCTCTTAACATTCCCTAATTTATCCACCTCCTCAAAAGTACTTAGCTCTCCGTTTCCCATCTTTATTAACATAGATATAACATAAAGATCTTATTTTTCCACATATCATTCCAATTCTCGTTTGCATTTTAATAAACCGTACTGCGTAGACTGTGTTTGACAACACGTTTAGCAGTTAATAAATCACATTATTAATGTGATAAACATAGAAACAAACTATTAAGGTTCATTTTGATGTTAAAAACCATGTTTTAATCCATTTCCAAACACGCTATACTAGACAAAAATGCTATTCCAGTGGTTTCACAATCTGTCATTTCTTTGAAGACAGTTGCTATGCGCATGCCGGGCTACAATTATTACACTATGAAACAAGCGTATGACTGCACAAAATGTGGGACACTCTCAGAAGCGTGTGGATTTTACTAAATCTAATTTCTCAGATGAGCATTGGCCACTGAAGATTGAACCGTCTTTAAGAAAGTGACGTGTTATCTGAATTTGGAACCATTAACAACATGGATTATATGAATTATATCCTTAATTATGACAAGGAGAACAACTAGCATCAATTAGTCATCAAGCAACAGTAATTGTACCATAATGCTATTTGCATGTCATATCGGTGCCTCAATAATTTGTTGAGTAATATTTTAATTTTTATAATATAATTTCTCTTATTTTAATTCTTTAAAAATTTTAAACTTTTAAATTTAATTTTTATTATTAAGTAACACTATTAATTAATAATATAATAATGAATTAGTAGTTCATACAAGTATGATAGGATAACGACGAGTAATTTCTTTTTTATAAATTTTATTTTTAAATTTTTTTAAAAATAATTAATAACGTAAAATTTATTTATAAATGATTTAAAAATATAATTTATAAAAAAATAAATTGATTATTTTTTATTTCTGATGAATAAAAAAAGTTTCACCGTTCTAAAAAAATACAATGCCAAGTAACGTTAAGTGAATCGACGTCGTAACAATCAAAATCAGGGAGCTCCGCCTTAAGATCTTCGCCATACGTTTATACAATTGGAAAAAACCGAAGGTTCAGATTGTGGCCTGTTTGGATAACACGTTAATAGCAGTAACACTTAAAGAAAACAAGATATGAAACTTGGCAATGGCTGTGGTTGCAGTGCAGCAATTCCTGTGCTTCTCAGAATCAAATTGGAGGAATATAACAAGGCCATGCATTCCCCCTCACAGTTCAATTCTTCTACGTTCACGCAAAAAGATTCGATATTCTCTGGTTTCATGCTCTTCATCACAAACCCCAGAAGCTGATACCCAAACTGCTGAATCTTGCGTCAATTTGGGTCTTGAGCTCTTCTCCAAAGGACGGGTATTACCATCTTCAACTTTCCTTCCACTCTCTTCATTTCTTTTTTTAAAAAAAAATTCTGCTTAATGGATTTTTCAGGTTAAAGATGCTTTAACCCAGTTTGAAGCAGCACTTTCCTTGAACCCTAATCCAGTGGAGGCCCAAGCTGCGTACTACAACAAAGCTTGCTGCCATGCATACAGGTATAGTATTTTCTTACAATTGATGAGTGTGGATTACACAATTTTCAGTAGGTAATTAGGAATTTTATTGGTTTAATAGAATTTGTCAGTGTTACAATATGATAGTTGTTCTTATTCAATCTGATTGAACCCTCTACTTAAGTCATTGTGAAATGGTAAGGCTATGTAATTGCTTGCCATCACTACTTGTCCTTGGTGAGTTTTAATTCCTAATCCTGGGGAGTTCCTTGGCTTTTAGCAACCAAACCACTAAGCAACTGGGCGTCTTATATTTATTAAATTTCTTTGGTTTCTTGTATTTTCTAGATATAATAAATCATATGAAAAATAAATGAATTGGTTCACACAGGGGACTGGTTAGCTAATACTTCTATTTTTATCTTTACATTCTAATCTAGATGTTGTTTGGTCGTTATTTTTATGAAGGGGAGAGGGAAAGAAAGCAGCTGATTGTCTCCGCACTGCTTTGAGGGAATACAATCTGAAATTTGGTACAATTCTCAATGATCCTGACTTGGCCTCCTTCAGAGCTTTGCCTGAATTCAAAGAACTACAAGAAGAGGTTTTCTAATTAGTTCTCAAGGATTTTGTAATGCTGAATTGGCTGATCTTTGTGTGCTTTGCTATAGCTGTCAATGGCCAACTTTCCTATAAGTTTGAGCAGTTAAATGAAGGTTCATAAATGAATTAATGTATATCTCTAACTGCAGTGTCTCTGAAGATTATATATTATGTAAAACTATTGATAAAAAAAAGTCTTTGTCTCTTATATTTCCTCCTCCTGCTCCCATTGCTACTGTTGAGACAGCCTGAATTATGAAAAGATGTCATTGAGAGGGATAATATGTAGTCAGGGGGGAAGTCATTTGAAAGGAACTTATGTCCCTCATTAAAATTATGTCTAATTGAATGTTATATATTTGAAGCTTTTGACATTGATTCTTGTTACTGTTCTTCCATGCAACCAGGCTAGGCTGGGTGGGGAAGATATTGGCTACGGTTTTCGGCGAGATCTAAAACTTATTAGTGAAGTTCAAGCACCATTTCGCGGGGTTAGGAGATTCTTTTATGTAGCACTGACAGCAGCTGCAGGAATATCATTGTTTTTTACTGTTCCCAGGCTATTTCATGCAATTAATGGTGGTGATGGTGCTCCTGATCTCTTGGCAACTGCTGGGAATGCTGCCATTAATATTGGAGGTGAATAGTGATCTATTTAACTTCCTAAAAAACAATTCAGGATCAGTTTATACTTACTAAATTTAGTGTGTTGCCTCTGTGTCTTTGTCTCTTTATTTGTTGTGTGTTTATTTTCTTTCAAGATAATTGCCAGGTGTAACATCTAAGAAAATACCTTTTACGTTGCTCCATTAAATGACTAAGCACTGGAATCAGCAATGTGCAGGTATTATTGTTCTTGTGGCATTATTCTTTTGGGACAATAAAAAAGAGGAGGAACAACTTGCACAAATATCTCGAGACGAGACACTATCAAGGTTACCTTTGCGCCTTTCAACTAATCGTGTAGTTGAACTTGTGCAGCTACGGGATACAGTTCGACCAGTCAGTATCTGTTCTTTTGACCACTGCTCTGCTCTCTCTCTCTCTTCCATATTATGTTGGACTTTTATGTACTTGTTTATTTTTGTCTCCTTTTTCTTCTGTTTTATTTATTTATTTCTAGGAGGAGGGGGTTCTTGCAGTAACTGAAATATTTCCCCTGTATTAGGTTTTGAAGCATAGAAAAGGGGAGGGCTTCATAATATGTACATTTTCAACCCAAGATAAATGCCTATTAACAAAAATTTTAAATGTTTATATATACATCGTTACATACATAGATACACACACTCAAAAGGTAGTTAATTTTGAACTTATATAATTATTGATAATTATCACAAGTATACTACTTTTAAAGTGATTATTACCTTATGATGTTTAGACATTTCAAACAAAATGAAAGTCATATATACACCTGGGACATCTATGTGGGAGAGAGGAAGACCTTTATCAAAATTCTTTCAATTTTACTATATGATTTAATAAATCTCTCTCTGCGTAGAGCTTTTATGTCTTTTATAGGCAAAAATTTGCAATATAATAATATAAAAAAATTATAATTAATGTTTTATTACCACACCACATAACTTTTCAAATAGTAATTTTATGGCTCAGATCTTGACTTGTGTGAGGTGATAATTTTTTTATTTCAGACACAGTATTGCAGTGTAGCTTGTAGGTATTTTTCTAATTGCATGGTTACATTTCGATCGATTTAAAGTAGAATTAATCATCTTAATAGAATTTGTGTTTAAGAGAAAACAGAGAAAAGAGAAAATGAATATGAGAATTTTTATTACTTGGCCTAAAGAGTTTGATCGAATATAGATATTTATAGACTCAAAGGAATAGTCCTAAAGAAGCTACATCTATGTTGACTCAGCCATTACTAAGCTAACTAACCTCAGTTAGTTACAGTACAAGAAATCACCTGCTGTAAAGACTACAGTAAAAACTATACTCCTTATTACAAAGAATTCTTAAATATACTCTAATACTCTCCCTACAAACCCAGGGTGATTGATGGAAATCAATAACTCTGAGTTTGTCACAAAGAGAAGTAAATCTGGTCTTGCACAGGGGCTTTGTGAGGACATCTGCAATCTAATCTTGCTGGCACATGATTAACAATCAGAGAATGATTCAGAAGTTTCTCCCGCACAAAAAAAGATGTCAAGTTCCATGTGTTTAGTGCGAGAATGCAAGACAGGATTATAACTGAGAGCAACAGTACTTTGATTGTCACAAAATATAGTTGGAGTAGAGCAGGAAATCTTCAACTCCTAAAGAAGAGACTGAATCCAAAGCAGTTCAGAAGCAGTGGTGGCAAGACTTATTCTGCTTCAGCACTTGAGCGGGCGACTAAAGTTTGTTTCTTAGACCACCATGATACCAGATTGGGACCAAAGAGCACGCAAGCTCCAGAAGTTGATCTTCTGTCATCATCGTCAGATATCCAATCTGCATCACAAAAGGCAGATAGACTATACACAGAGGACTGAGCTGCTCGTTGAAGATTTAACCCAAAAGAAAGAGTACCTTTTAGGTACCTTGGAATCCTTTTAACTGCTTTCCAATATGATAACAAAGGTTGAGCCATACACTAAAAGACCTTGTTAACACTACATCCAATTTCAGGTCTTGTAACAGTAATGTACTGTAATCCCCCTACAATGGACCTGTATAAAGATGGATTTTCCATACATTCTGATCCATGTTTGGATAGCTTTAGACCACCAGGAGGAGGTGTAGAAATACCTTTGGCACTTTCCATACGAACCTTAGAAGATCATAAATGAGAACATATAGACAGCCATCAGCAGTTTTTAGAACAAGTAGAGAGGGATCACATTTACTTTGAATAAACCCAAAGCCAATAAGAGTTTGAGTAAGCCTCTCATACCAGGCCCTGGGAGCCTGTTTTAAGCCATAAATGGCTTTCTGCAACTTGCAGACAAGAGCTGAATTATTAGACTCAAAACCGGGTGGTTGCAGCATATAGACATCTTTAGCCAGTAAACCATGAAGACATTGGTAATATCAACTCACTGAACAGGCCAGTTATTAATGAGAGCTAGGGTTAAAATGAGTCTGATTGTGACTGATTTAACAATCTACACAAAAGTCAAGTTGCATTTTATTCAATGTGGGAATATTACAATGTTTGAGTACATTAGAAAAAACAGTAAAATTTGGATGGCCAAGCCTATTGTGCCATAGAGAAACTAAAGTGGAACTATTTGTGTTTATAATAGAAGTTTTCTCTAAAGTGTTGACAGGAGAGACATGAGGATGTTGTTGAGAGAGTCTTGAATTGAGAGGAAGAGAGCAAAAATTGATAGAGACCATCTTGACCAAGAAAGCCTTGAAGTAAGACAGATTGATCAATTTGTGATTTGACAAAATAGAGAGAAGGATGAAATTCAAAGTAGACATTATCATCCTTTGCAGACTTGCTAACATCTAATAAATTTTTAGTAATAGAAGGAACAAGCAAAAGACTTTTAAGATAAAAAGTAACAGGTGGATAAGACATGGAGTTAAGTGTTGCAAAACCAATGGATTGAATAGGCAAACCTTAACCATTGCCTACGAACACATGCTCATCTCCTTGAATAGCTTCAGTACTAGCAAGATTAGTAGAATCAGTAGTAATATGGTGAGAAGCTTCTGGATCCACAAATCAGTTCTAAGACTGTTGAGCAACTGGTTGAGTGGACTAAGTAACAAATGCTTGAGGTGGAGATGGTTGGTAAGGAATAGGTACACCATGAAACTGTGAAGGTGTACGGTAGGTAAGCTGATGAGCCTGGGATTGTGGTCTAAAGTAGGAAGGATTCATTGGTGCTGAGAATCCAGGTGGTGGTGCATAGGAAGCAGATGAGGTTGGAACAAATTGGTTTTGTCCTGTAGAATAGGGATGCTGATTATACGAATTATGTTGATGCATATATGAGGGATCAAATATGTGATAACAGAAATCAGCAATGTGTCCAAATTTGTTGCTTACTTGACACTGTACACCACCATGGTCCTTCCTCTATGACGGCCAAAGCTCCACCACAACCATCAAAACCATATCCATTCTATTGAGAATCATTACAAGACTGATTCCGAGACGAATTACCATTACTGTTTGCTTGAGTAAACTATATAGTAGCAGAAGGTACTGTAGAAGTATTTTCTGGTTGTTCAACTGCAAATTGAGTAAGATTAAGAGAAATATGTTCCCTTGATTGTTTCAACTTCTCAATATTAGCTCAGCAATAGAAAATAGCTTAGGTTTAGTATCATCAGCAAAACAAGAGGTTCATATTGAGCTGGAAGACCTTCAAGTATCACATCCAGTTTTTCATGTTCTAAAACTAGATTGCCAATAGAACTTAGCGAATCAACTAAGGCTTTAATTTGCAACAGAGACTCAGAAATAGGTCTATCTCCTTTTTTAGAATTGCGAAGTTCAGTTCACAGTTGAGGAGATCTGGCTTTCGTCTTAGAGTGAAAATAATTGTGAATTTTGCCCAAATTTGGAACGAATGCCGACAACCAATAACCTTAGGTAGGAACAAAGTAGAGAGCAACGACTATAACCAGGATAATAAAAGCTAATTCTGAAGCTCTCAAGCTCTATAGGCAGGATTCTCAATCCCTAGATCACAATCAGTAATGGAGAGAAATTGAATCGAAATTTCTGGATTTACAACAAACCGATGAATATGATGCACCAATAGAACAGGTTTTACTTGTTGCTTCCACACGAGAAAATTATTATCAGAAAGTTTCTCTAAAATAGCATTGGAGAATGTAACAACATTGTTCACTGTCACAGGAGCACCAAACAATGGTGGAGTAGAATGAGAAGACGACGAAGACTTGGCACTATCATTGCCGTTTGGTGGATCAGCAGACACAGGTTTGGGACAGAAAGGAACAGAAGCTTTTAAAGAAGCTTCTCAAGCTTTGAATATCATAATAGAATTTGTGTTTAAGAGAAAAACAGAGAAAAGAGAAAATGAATATGAGAATTTATATTACTTAGTTAAAAGTGTTTGATCGAATACAAATATTTAGACTCAAAGGAAGAGTACTAAAGAAGCTACATCTATGCTGACTCAGCAATTACTAGGCTAACTAACCTCAGTTAGTTACAGTACATGAAATCACCTACTGTAAAGACTACAGTAAAATTATACTCCTTATTACAAAGAATTTTTATATATACTTTAATACACCTAAATTAGGTAATCCTGTTCCTATATACAAAGCTTACAACTTGTAGACAGATACAAAATTCTCAATCTTTTACATTTCTTAACTGAAACCCTACATGTAAAATTTACACTACATGCTGCCCTACATATATAATGATTATGGGAATCATGAACGTATGGAACCCTAAATATACAAAGTTATTATTGTTATGCCTATAAAATTTTACAATATTTAATTATAAAACAAACCTTTCTTAAAGATATTTTATGTATTTGGCCGTCAAAAAGAAAAAATAGTCTAGCTCTGTCACTGCAAACTAACTAAAAACTTTTAAATATTCTAGTAGCTTGCTGAGTAATAGATAATTAAGATTATTATAAATTCTGAACGGAATTTATTGGAGAGACAAAGTTGTCAGCGTTTCTTTATCTGTTGTTTGTCTTGTTTGGAGTTCATTTTTATCACAAGTTACAATAATATCAAACATTGTTACCATCCATTGACAGCATAATCTCCTTTCTATATAATACCGGGCTTCCCAGTGGTACTTTCATCTAGAAATTCTTAGGTAAATGAGGTACTGGTAGTGGTAACTTGAAGTTGATTTGTAAAATGCTCAAAGCATTTGACATATTTCTGGCATTAAATGGGTTGACTTCTCTCCTCCCAATTATCTCTTTTCTGTAATTATGTCCTGTACTAATAATTATTATTTAGGGACAGACTAGTATGATTATCAAGTTATGACTGTTTGTTCTTTCTCTTTGCAACCTCGACTGTTTTCTCTTTATTTACTCCCTTTTGTTTTTTTCCTTTTCAACATGAATGTTTCATGCTATAACTGAAGCTTCGGTTTTAGGTAATCTTAGCAGGAAATAAGGAGACAGTATCTTTGGCTATGCAAAGAGCAGAGAGATTTCGAACTGAGCTCCTCAGACGTGGTGTTCTGTTAGTTCCTGTTATCTGGGGAGAAGGTCAGGAAACAAAAATTGAGAAAAAAGGTTTTGGTCTAAAGCCAAAGGTTGCTGAAGCTCTTCCATCTATTGGGGTAACACTTGATATAACCATCTACCTTCATCAATCCTGATCTTCATCCAAAGCTTTTGTTTCTTTGATGAGATAACACTAACCTATAAAACCTTGCTAGGAAGATTTTGAGAAGCGAGCACAGTCCATAACTGCAAAATCAAAGTTGAAATCTGAAATTAGGTTCAAGGCTGAGGTTGTATCACCAGCAGAATGGGAACGGTAATATGCTGATTTATTGTCTATTATATTGGCTACTATTGTAATCTACTTCTTCATTAAATGAGGGGGAAAATCAGCTTCAGCATATATAGTCAAAGTGGATTGATGTCATCTAAGAAAGGTGCATGGTAGAGAAACGTAGAGAGAATGAGAAAAGTTGCCAATAGTTATATGCTAACTCATGCTAACTTAACCAGGTGGATAAGAGATCAGCAGAAGTCTGAAGGAGTTTCACTTGGTGAAGACGTGTACATAATACTTCGCTTAGATGGAAGGGTCCGAAGATCAGGGAAAGTAAGTTCTATTTCAGAGCAAACTCGTTTTTCTTTTCTTCCCATTGTTCTGCAATTGTCATTTATTAGTTTGCTGGATGCCATAAAAAACTATGAGCATCATTAGATTTGATTTACAAGCCAAATCCGCTCGTAGTACTGTCTAAAAGACAAGCATAAGGTGAAAGGAACTGGATTTTAAGAATACTATTAATACCAATTGACCATTTTGGAACGCTTTCTTTTTGTGATGACTTGTTTGCAAAGCTTGAAGATCATGCTGAAACTGCTGTACTTTGAATTCATTTTGCATCTAAGCTGTCAGCAATTGGGATATTTTGTCACTCGACTAGCTGAAATTGCACTTAGGGATATCATTATCAAAATATAGATTACTTATCAGCAATGAACAGTTAACATACAATTTGATTCAAGGGACATTATGTGTAACGAGTTCTTAAACTCGGGAAATTCATTACCAGGTTTTTTTTTTTTTTTTTTCCCTCACTTGATTGCAATACTGTTTCTCATAGTCTGCCACTATCTGTAACATACTAATAAGTGCTAATGCATTTACAGGGTATACCTGATTGGCAGCAAATTGTGAAGGAGCTACCACCAATGGAAGCATTTTTAAGCAAGCTGGAAAGATGAGAAGTATTGTTGAGAATTCAGAGGGTGCAAATTTCTATTGATTTTTCCTGTCCCAATTATCATTATAATCCTGGCATAACCGAAGTTGGTAATGTCCCACAGCAATATTTTTCTTGACCATTAAACAAAACACTGTACACCCATTCCTCCATGATCACTACAGACAATTGCAAAGTTATGAAAGAAAATTAATATTGATAAAATGTTTTGGTGACAAATCTGTGGTGTACTTAATTTGTCAAGAAAAAAAAAATGTTGTATTTAAGCGAAGTTCTGTACTTCTAGACTACACAGAATACAGATTGACAAGTGAGTGCTTCTGAATTTATTAACCCTGACCTACTTAAATTCTATTTCGATACAGCCATTTAAACTTGGTTATAATTATGCTGTTTAAAAGTACCACTGTTTGCTGCTAAGGTTTGATTTTATATTTATTAAGTAATATTCTTGGAAGAATCTAATGGTTTGTCTAATTATGCATATATTGGACTGAGAATATTGCTTTCAAATGCATTATCAAAATTTATCCCTGTAGCATTAATTCAATTGTCTTTCAAATTTAGCAGAGGGTATATTTTTATATTCCATATAATTTCATTTTTCTTTGAGGTAGTGCCCGGTTGTTATAAAAAAAATGTTTAAATGTTATTTTGATGTTTAAGTTAATTTAGTTTCCGACGGAGTAAGAGTAAAGATTAGATTAGATGCATGCATATCTGGATAAAATTAGGTGCTGATGAGTAATATGACATTGAGACAAGAGTTGACATCCGTTGCCATCCTAATGGATTCTGCCTAAGGGGAATCTTTAGATGTGAATACCATTGAACTAAGAAAAATGTTAAAGAGAGAGATAGAATAAAAGATGTAAAAAGTAACGTGATCGATAAAGAAAAATATAAGAAATAAATTAGTGGAAAGAAAATAGAAGAGAAAGTGAATAAATAATTATAATTATCCTCCAATTAAAATAATTATAAAAACCAGCATGGGATGAGTTTGTCCATGGCAAAACTCGGTCCTGTTGCGGACAAATTTTTTTCGGCTTGTTCGAACAAAATTTAGAAAAGAGGTCATACCCTTTCGATTATGGTACAAGAGTTTGTAAGAATTCAATTAAGAACAAGACTGGTTATATATCAATTAAGGTGTGTTGTTATTAAATAATTAAGAATTAAGTTAATGAATTTAAAATAAAAAGAAATTATATTATAATAATTAGATAATTGTTGATCAACAAGAGTTAGGTTTAACGGAAGAAATTAGTTTCTCATTACATAACGAATTAAGATTCAAATTCCTACTAAAAAAATATTTACATTTAGTATTCGACCAAAAATAAGGTAGTTTTAAAAAAATACCTATAAAAAATTTTAAAAAAATAGATAATGGTTTAACCATACATTTATACAAGTGTCATGTTACATAATAACAAAAATAACATTATTATAAAAAATAAATTCTTCAATTCCTTCATCATAAATCCACCTTAGAGGAGTCATCCTACCATTCATAGTATGCATATTTAGGAAAGAAAGTGAAAAAAAAAAAAAGTGAAATGATTTTTAAAATTGTTTAGTAGAGGAGAAAGTGAAAAAAAAAATATGACTTTTTTACTTGTTTAGTTGCGTAAAAAATGATAAAAAAAAAAGAAAAGAAAAATATGTAATATACGGACAATTTGTAATTGTATAAAAAATTGCACCCTTTTTCTACTGTTTTTAGTCCAAAAATGGTTGGATTATAAAAGAACTAAGGATCCACCTACAGTACCTTTACCTTCTGCTGTTGGTAAGTAAAGGAATAAGAGCATGTTTTTACTTTTCCTTTCTCTCGTAAATCAATCCGTCCAAAATCATGAGAAACAAACAAACCATTATAGAGCACTTGAGTGATAAATTAAAAAAAATGTTACAAAACACAACAAACACATTAATCTCTGTTTTTTATGTCCTAAATTCTCAGTATTTGAAATTATATTGGATCCCAAGTAATCTGAATTAAGTCAGATAAACTTATTTAAAGGGGAGTAAATTTCCAAAATTTATATTCTTCGCTCATAAAACTAAAATTTATGATTTTATTTAAAGAAAATCAAGCTTCTGGTACTTGATTTGACATGTGTTGACGTGCATATTGTATTAATTTATTTTTTAAAAAAAACTTTTTTAATTATTTTCAGAAATTTTTAAAACAAAAGATTTCTCAAAAATAATTCATTTCCATACAGGCTCTATGGCCATACACTACATAGAGGATGCAGTCTCACTATATGGGTTAGAGTGTTTGGAAATTCTCGGTACAGTAAGAACTAAGAACTAAGTATACCTATCACTAAACGGACAGTGTTACACAGCTTGATTTACAAACTGGTGTTTTTTTATTTTAACTTTAATGGAACAAAGGAGTGATTACTCCCTTAGCATATATTAGCAAATGCATGGAACATTCGAGCTATGGTATTGATGTTGGTCTGTTAGGATAAGCACGATCCTTTTGCTTTCAGAAGAAGCTGCTCCTTAATGTCAATTAGAATTTGACTGGTAAAATGACTTATAGTGGCCTGTCGTGGGCAACATGATTTCAAACCCAACATCAATTTTTAAGGGCTCAGACTCAACAAAATATTGAATTAGCCGTCTGCGTAATCCATACATCATAGGCCCAATACTAGACTTTTCAGACTTAATTAGTTAATGCTTTGAATCTAAACCTAGTATCATACTATCATTGATATACCCTCATTCTTAATATCATTTTCTCGGTAGGTTTTGAATGATTTATTTATCGTGCACCTAACTTTCTTCTTAGCAATTGAAACACATTTGAAATTGATAATTACTAGAAGGTTGGTTATAAACTATCAAAATGTTGAGTTTCAATTTTTTTCATTTGTTGGTCTAAGATTGAGAGGATCAAACAATTGGTATTGATTATTTTAATCTCATGGAAGAAACCCAAAAAAAAAGGTGACATTACCGTAAATAGTCTCTTCTAAAACAAGTTTACCAGCTCCTACTCTCCTAGAAAGCTTCTATAAAAGGATAGAATAGAAAGAATGAAAGACTTGAAACTCTAGAGAAGAATAAGAGCACCATCAAATACCATCTTCAGTACAAAACAATGTCAAGTGCTTATATTTTGCTGGCCTTGTTCATGGTGGCTGTGTCCATGTTTCCCTCCACAGTGGCTGCAATAGGTGAGCACCGGCTAAGGTGGGTGCCTAAGACAACAACACCATGCCAAGGCTCTATAGAAGAGTGCATGGCAGATGGTGAGTTTGGAATGGACTCAGAGTACCAGCGGCGCATTCTAGCAACCTCGCAGTATATAAGCTACAAGGCGCTGCAGCGTAACACTGTGCCATGCTCTAGGAGGGGTGCTTCTTACTACAACTGCAGGCCAGGTGCAGAAGCTAATCCTTACACTCGTGGCTGCCCCTCCATCACCCGTTGCCGTAATTCTTAGAACAACATCAACTTTTAATTTCTTTCTACTCTTTCATTTCCTTACTCTTCTGCCTTCTAGTTATGATCATCAGGCTTGTTATGTTTTACTTTGAATGTTGCTTCCCTCTGTTATTGTATGTAAATTAATCTTAACTGGTGTGGCTATTGTAAAGATATTGTGTTCTTTCATTTGCTTATTTGTGTCTGAGAGTGTGTTCCTATCACTCCCCTTCACCCCAAACATGAGTTTCCATTAGAAAAGGGAGGGAAGCTGCAAAAAGAGTGCTAGAAACATGATGTTTACATTCCATTATTTGCATTCATAATTAAACATAATTTGTGAGGAGTTTAATCAATAAAAAAAATGGCCAATTCAGACGGTATTGAGTTTTAAATACAGATTTGCAAATCTCAAAATCTTTTTTATTTTTTTAAATAAACATAAACAGCTAGGCATCTATTGGGAACTGTAAGTAAAAATAAGTTAAACCAAATAAATTGTTCGTGTCAACTTTGTCAATCCATATGAAATTTCGACATTGAACTGATCATTTGGGACTCTCTACTTGCTTTATTAGTTACTACTGAACCTCTTTAATAGTTACATGCTGAACCTCATGTGCCAAGAATGGTAGTTTAAGATATGATATATGTAGCTCAACTCTTCTTTCAAGAATCCAGAAACAAACAAGATTAAAATAGTTTGACTTTGACACTAGTATAAAAAATTTATATTATTAACTAATTAGAACATATTTTAAATATAATATTTAAAGTAATCAATACAAAGGTTTACAACTTTACTATACATAATTACATAATAATTTATGATTAAATAATATTATAAATTATACCACCATAATTAATTTCTTAAATATATGTTCTACTTTTAGGCTTTTATTTTGATCTGAAAACAACAACAATAATCTTCAGGCGAGACTATTTTTCTTTCGGGCACCTAGTTGGATCCTGCTGCATGACACTGGGATGCGAGTCAAACTTCTCGGAGCATCATCACAGAAAAACAGAATGGAGTTGTGTAAGATGTACACTGAAGGGTGAACAAGTTAGATGATTGAAAAGCACGCAAAAATTCATTCTTTTTTCGGGGAAATATTTTAGAGTAATAGCTGTTCAGGTCTTTGTGATATTGGATTTTGGATCACGGATTGCACTGTGGAGGTTGTGTAATCCAAAACTGATGAACAGACAGACCAATGCATGCAAAGAGAAAGGGCAGGAGGGAAATGAAGTGATCAAAATTTAAAATATAGGAAATTTCCTCCACAAATATATAGCACCCAATCTAGCCCATCTCAAATTCGAAAAACACAATTAATCAACAGTACTGTGGGTTTTTTTAGTTTGAACAGTTTGTTTTTGCTACCCAAGAGAAAGTTCACTAGATACACAGTAACAAAATCCTGAATGTATCACGCGAGACCCAAAAAAACAAACATGGCAGTTGAACACGAAACGTTACTCAAGCAGAACCCTCTTCTTTGTTTGACTCTTCTTCCTTTGGCTTCGCAGGGGCCACAGGTGATGGAGTGCTCTCCACTCCCATTTCTGCTCTTAGATCATTGATGCTTTGTTCCAACTCATTTATACGATTTCCCATCTCATCAAGTGCATTGACGTCAAGAAAAACATTACTTAAGCAATTTGAATAATGGGCAAATCAGCAATAATTATGTAATAGACTTGGCATCATTGCCCATCCTGGCTTAGCCAACATATATGGCAACACTCAATCACACCCGTACATAAATTGCACAAAGTCAAGATTCATAAATTGTGCACACTTGCACGGGTAGATGTCTTGAGTTTATAAAGAGAAGGATTAAGATGCTACTGCAATTAAAAACACAACAATTTAAGGATTTAAACACCACATAATCAAACTTTAAACTCCCATTTAATTTCTTAATCAAATCTCCAAAAGCATTCCTTGCAAAAATGTTATTAAAAACATGAAAACCACCTAAGATCTCCTGTTATCTGACCTCTTTGAGTCATCTTATTTCTGGGAAAAAAATCACTATCATGAATTACCATTTTTCTGAAATTAATTTCTTTACAAACTACCTATCCAAGATTACCATATCAACTTGAACAGTGTCTAAAAAGGATATTCTTTGTAATGATGGAGTCAGACATTGTCTGGAACCTAATTTGCTGGAAAAAAATTTCTTGTAAGCAGCAGTGAAATATATACTGAAAATCAGCAATGCAGGACTATGAGCCTAGAGTATACAACTCACCATCTGCTGAAGAAGATTTTGCACCTGAAGAGAGCGAAAGAGGACAGACAGAGGTCAAAAGTTGACATAAAGAGCATCAATTAAAGCATCTAACTAAAGCCTGTCCCAAATGTTAGCAACTGAACAGATACATATTTGCATATTCATTCTCATGGACTTTGGGATGGACATGTCTAAAATCTTTCTCAAATGTTACCATCTACACCAATTTGCTATT
This sequence comes from Pachyrhizus erosus, assembly GCA_026544285.1. Classification (NCBI taxonomy): domain Eukaryota; kingdom Viridiplantae; phylum Streptophyta; class Magnoliopsida; order Fabales; family Fabaceae; genus Pachyrhizus; species Pachyrhizus erosus. Next base: position 16,028 of record JAMLFT010000815.1, on the reverse strand, counting down.
ATTGACACTCTCATCGTGAGACATTGGAATGGTGGTGGACAACCAGTTACTAGCATTATAAACATTCACATAAAGACATGCAGATGAAATCATAGAACAAAACCATTAACTCTTGAAGATGCCTAATAACTTACAAAAGCTGTCATGTCAGCAGTGCTTTGCTTTGGGTCCTCTGAATCATGTCCGTCCTGTCATCGAAAGGAACCAAAACATAAAAACAAGTGAAATAAAAGCGAAAGGACATTAAACCATGCAATGCAATAAGCTCCAATACATTCATACCGCAGAACAGAAGATCCCTAATTAAGCCATACAAACATAAAATGGAAACTGATTCGTTACTGATACTCTAAATTATTTAGCATGGACATGTCTACAAGGCCTAAGAGGCACATTTAGACCCGGTTCGCTGAATTTTGAAAACCCTAACCGCTTAAATATTTAAATTGATACTAGTCGTGCAGGGATAAAGTCACACAATGGATGATAATAGTAGAAGGAAATTAGAAAGAGAGAGCTTAACCATGATGAACAACGATGCACCTGCAACTCCTTCAATTAGTTTCCAAGCCTAAAATGCGAACCAGGGGGGGTTACTCACTACTCACACTCGGGTCCATTTTTATTATTCACTTTTATAATAATTATTTAAAATAAATTTCATTTTTCTTTTTATTTTTATTTACTTTTATAATTATTATTTTAAAATTTGTATCTAAAATCATTTCTTAGATTTTAGAGTGTAAAACTTTTTAACTAATCTCACTTCAATTTCTCTCGTTTTAGAACCAATGCTTATTGAATTTTACCAAAACAGTACAGCATTTATTTTATTTTAATTTACTATTCTCTTTTTCTCATTAGCTTATACGCATTCTTTATAGCTTAAACAATAAAACTTCTTATCTACAATATTTCGACTTTAAAATAAAATATCAATTGAGCATTTCTTCATTTGTTCAACTTAACTACCATATCATCATTTTTTTCTAATAGGGAAAAGTTGAAGAATCTTTCAGCAGTATTTCATTCCATTCAAATAATATTTATGCATGTATTCACATTTGAAGAGTCATTTCATAGGCAATAGCATGGTCATTTATTATGCCATTTCACTGCATTAATACGTTTATTATGTCACGTGAGATCAAGCGTTAGGGTAAAAAGGATTACTGTTAATATTTTTTTAACATCACAAAAAGAAGAGAATTGTCACTTATGACTTATCATATCAGACGCACAATGTTATCAAATATCAAAAGGGTTTTTCCTCGATATTAATTAAATTATTCTATTAAATGTGAATGATTCCCTTTAAGATACACTCGTCACTTAATTACTATGCGCAAAATTTTCAAAGTTTGCAATGGAATTGGAAAAAAAAAAAAAAAAACTTGTCAAAATGTGGGCACTGAGCACCGATATCTAAAGAATTGTCGCCCCTATATCTGTTATACATCCAAGTTAGTAATCCTTAGGTTTGTTCCAAGATACATCACAAACATCTACGTCAAAGGCGAAGGAGTGATAACTGATTAGGGAAATATCATTTGACCAAGTCATCCTTTTTCCTCCAAAAATAGAGGGAGAGGAACCTTTGAACTTCTATTTGTTTTTGTGAGAGGATGGTTTATGTTCTGCATAAGGATACTCGGGTGGAGCAGACCACAAACCCCAGAGAATAATTAAGTGAAGGTAGAGAAGTAGCACCGAAGAAAGGATGTTCGATGGATAGATATTCCAGCACAGCTCCACTCCCATGAACAAAATCAAACTGCATGAGCATGTAAAGATATCGATTACTTATGAATTCAAAACAAAACAAAATCGTTAAAATAACATAAACAAAGCATGGGATGTGGATCAACCTACCGTAGCAATGTTGGGTAATTTGTTCTCCACAACAAGTAAGGTAAGCTATAGAAGTACCTATACCATAAGCCAAATTACAAAAGTTAGCACCGCTTTACTTTTTCATTTAATATTTTTTTATAAAGTAGTAGGAAGATTTATATGATTTATAATATTACTCGACCATAAATGGGAACAACTGTTTTGTTGTGTGCATAATATCTGTCTACCAGAATTAGTTCAAAAAGGTTCGATGTAGAAGAATGTAAATAATTTATGAGAAAATACGATCCACTTAATAAGAATTAGTAATTGGCCATTAACAGAAAAAGTTGGTTTGTCCATGACACACCTAAAAGGAGAAGGACAACACTAATTGAAATATGAACACAAATGAAAACTGTGAGAGAGGAAAAGCTGGCCTATAAATTTATATGAATAGCTAATTTCTATTCACCAAAAGAAAATAGCCAACTATATACAATCATCTAGTAGATGACAATGAGTAGAAAAATATTTCTATGAAGAATGTCCTCGCTATATTAGAAATAGAGCACATAGATCATAGGTGCATTTTCCGTCAACTTAATAGAATAAATATAACCGGATTCTGTTACAAGAGGTTTTTTTCTTACCCTTTTTTAAATTATTTTAATGAGTAAAAATAAACCAAGCAGCAAGCTAGTGGTTGTATCATTAACAGAAAGGACATTCCCAGCAGACTCACCACAAATAGAACTGATAATGCAACGACCGAGCACATATAATGCCAATGAAGTTCCCAACAAACATAGTTGTCACAATATCTGATCAGAAATCAAAACTTAGCATCACACATCACAAAAAGGGAAGTAATGTTATATTCATAAATCCTACATGTGACTGATTACTCACGTTCTTTATTTAGGATTTTGAGAGATGATGAGCTGCTCTTTCCAACCTTCTTAGGGAAAACGGAAGAGAAGAAAAGTGCAAACTTCATTCTCATTAAGACATATCTTGAATGCAGAAAGTTGCAAAGCCCTCCTTCATGTCTGTAAGCAACTAAATAAGTGAACATGTGTAATCCAGCTGCATCAATATTTCAATAATTCAATCCAAATATACATCAGAAATCCTACACATCCCAATTATGATAGAAAATTTTGGGAGGCAAGCAGGTTCATGACATGGCCAATATTAAAACATTAATCACACACCACCACCAACACCAAAAACCATTTCCCCCTATGTAGGACTAACTACATAGATCAAACAATGTCGTCATGTAATTTCAAAAACTAGATCTTTTGAGAAGCCAAATAGATCCAAGTCCCTTTTACACTCTGTTTGGTTAAGGCTCTCCATGAGTACTTATAGGAGAAGAAAATAAAAAGGAGAAATTAAACTTCTTTCATAAGTTAAAATCAACTTATGCACTTTAACTTTTATAGAAACTCTCATCTAACTTCTTCAAAAGCTGAGGTGCAGAAGTTGTTTTTAGCTTATAAGAGAAGCTCAATTCATTTTACTTCTATATCTTCTTCTCTTATAAGTATTTGTGGAGAAGTTTATCCAAACACGGTCATAATGGTTTCACTTAGTTTTTTTCTTGGTCTACTTTTACCTTTAACTAATAGGCTATCCTCTATCTAGTCAACTCTACTCGTTTGAGCTTCTATTGGTCTTCTTCCAACATTGCCAAAGCATCTTAGATGCATGTTTCTTTTCCTGATCAAGTGCTACTCCTACTTTCTCTCTAATATATTCATTCATCTCATCTAGTATAGCATGTATACTCGTCATCTCAACATTCTCATCTCTACAGCACTTAATTTATGCTCTTGTTCACATTTCACTCCCAACATTTTGTACAATAAAAGCATTGCTGGTTCTCATTATTTGTTGTGTTAAAACAGAAGATAAAGAACTTATCAAATCTATAACTTGGCAAGATAAATTAAGTTTTCTTTTCTAAAATACATAAAAACCCCTCCAACTATAGGTTAATAGTAGAAAACCCTGAAAACTCAATTATTCACCTCCCTAAATTTAATAAATTGGGCAGAAAGCTCCTGTCGGGAATCAATATGTACAGTTTGGTACATTCAAAAAGTCTAACTGAGTTTTAAACCGAGGGGTTTTCACCAATTGACCCATAGTTGAAGGGGGTTGCTAGCATTTTCTGTATAGCAAAAATAGTATAAAATAAAATAAACCTCTTTATACCTACTTGCACCAACTAAAATGTGCGAATGAGGCAAGTGAAATGAGGTGAGCAGCCAACAAAAAGATTGCAAATCCCTTGGACACAAATATTGGTTCAGGGATGAATTTGAAGTTAACAGACCTGGTAACATACAATTGAAATAATACATCAGGAACACCTAACAAAACCTACTAAAAGAAAGGCAAAATACACTTAAAGCATATGTTTGGATACACAGTTAGAAGGGCTTTTCAGAGCTTCTCTTCTGGAAAAAAAAAACATTTTTTAGTAGAGAAGCTAGCAAAAACCCTTCTAGCTTCTATACAAACAGGCCCTTAGGTCCAAACATTAAGGGAGGGTTAGTGTAAGGTTTTAAACTTTATATTTTTATTTTGCGAACCACTAAACCAATAAAGAAGAGTTATATACAAATGAAAACATAGTTGATAGAGGCATTATCACATGAAGTGATCAAAGTTATCGACATACACGGATGTAGGCATGCAGCATGTTAAAAAAACAAGTGTTTATCAGGTATGTTTCTCAATGTAATACATGTAAATTATATTTTAGACACCAAATAAATTTTAGGCATTGCAACATGTTTGTAAGCAGTATCTCCAATCACCCAGACACCCACCATATAAGACACCGTATCTTCAGCAGCTTATTAGCTATGTATTATTGCATCTAGAAGCGCCTACTAATTATGGTCCTTGATGCCAGAATGTTGCAGATGATCCTTGCATAAAATAAAATTTTAGATACCCTTAATTGCAATCATTCCCTTCTCCAATTCATCATTGTTTGACTACAGAGAAAAGGGCTTTGGGTTATACTAAAAGCTAAATTTGTTTTCAGAGTTCCTGGTAATCACATCATATATACATCAAAGTACACACTTAAAAAATAAGTACCAGAAATGGATGAAGACACGGCCAAGATTGAAGGCTCTTGATATGTATGCTACTGGATATGAAACCAGGAAAGGAAGCCCCAACAATATCTGTAGCAGTAGTTAACCATATAGGAGTCAACTAACGTTACCAAATTTGGACATTGCTCACTCTAGAGAACCAAGCAATCTCTATGCCCGAGAAGAGAAACTCACCTGACAATATGGAAAGCTTATTTAAGAAAAAAATACCAACCATCGGGTTTCTAAAGATTTGCGCACTCTGTAAAAGCAGTTTGTATGATGAAAAAACCAACAGCGTGCAATTATAGCATCACAAATATACAAAGGAAAATGAAAGGTAAGGGACCTGAACCAGTGCTGCACCAGCTAATGCCAATAACACGCCGTTGATATCCATAGCCTGCATGTGTGTGAAGAAAAGCAGGCTACATGAGCATCATCGTGCAACAAGAAAAAGAATGAACATAGCCTAACTGTAAATATTGCGGGAATGTACCTTCAGCATGAGGAGCAGTAAAGGTGGAGCGTAAAGAAGAACATTCATCTTCACCGAAACAGCTCCACTAACAAATAATTACGAGAAGTCCAGTAAACATAAAATTATTTCCTTATAAAAGGAGGAGTCTAGGAAGAGAGCATTTACCTAAACAAAATCAACCCTAGATTCCACCTTCGGTGCATGAATAAGAGCAATGCAGCATGAAGAAGAGTCATGGCCGCACAGTCATTAAATAGACGAAGAACGAAGATAGAATGCACTCTTTTCGAGAGAGAAAGTAAGCAAAGTGCCCACCACGGAACCTGTGAGAAACGTGTCAGTTTGCAGAAACAAAAAGAAATAATTGAGATAAATAAATAATAAATGAGAAGAAAATGATATATCCTCAGTACCACATGGGTTTTGACATAGATAGCGAGAACGATTGCTAAGTTAACGATATACAACAGTCCGAACAAAATCTGGAATGAGAAAAGAGAAAGACATAATAACATAAGGAATGGTTTGTTAAAAATAGAGTAAGAAGAGAAATAGAAGAATAAGAATGCGTGACCTGAGCAGGGTAAACTTGTCCTCCAGTAAGATACTGGAAAGCAGAGTAAATGTAGAGAAAGCCAGCAGGGTAGACGAGAGGACCAGTGTCGCCCTTGAGGTTGCGGTAATCTCTCTCCCCTTCGAGAAACCCGCTAACTTGTGACATGTAAGCGTCCCAATCTATCTTCGTATCTGAAATTATCTGAAATTCAGCTTCTGCGTTGAATTGAAATTGAAATTGAAACTGAAACTTACAGGGGACAAATGCGATTATGAGAGAAACGAGGACGGCGTCGGCGAAGAGAAGAGCAATTGCAAAGGGTATGTTGGGGTTTTCGAGTCTTGATCTCGGAGCAGGTGCCGACTGCGTCACCGATTCAACGGCCATCGTTTCCCTGCTTTTCGATTTTCTGCCTCCCATTTCCATTTAGTCGTCCACCATCAACACCCTCACTTGGATTAATTGATTAAAACAACAAACTCAACTTTTTTGGGCCATTTCAATTCAATTGTTTTTCTCGCAGTCCAAAATTCAAAAAATAATAATAATTTCTGAAATTTTCGATTATTTCATCTAACTTGCTAAATTTAATTGTCTACTCTTATTTTCATCTCTAAATGTATATTAATATCATTAATTGAGTCATCTTTTATATGTAATAATTAGATTAATATAATTAAGGAATTATAATTTTTTTTAAATTCTTTGATTTCATGAACTAAATTCACAATGTCTAACACATCTACTGAGAAAATAATCAATTTATATGAAAAAAGAAAAATACCACTCCCCCTCCTCCTTGTTAATTTTAAAAGATGAATAGAAATTTTAGAAAGAATTGAAATATTTATTCTTAATTTTTCATCTTTTATTTATTTTTTCTTTAATCAAACAATACAATTTTTTCTTTTTTTTCTTTTTTTTTCTTCATTTAAAGATAAATTCGTTAAGTATTAAAAAGAAAAAAAAATCATTATATCTTTTATAAACATACAGTTATCTCATGTAAATTACAATATTACACAATATTGTTTTAGGAGACAACTCACCAATTTTGTGTTTGAAATAAGAAAAAAGAAGTTAAATATAATGAAAAAGAATAAAAGATAAGAGATGTATGTGTTTGATTCACAATTTTTTTTCACTCCAGAAGATATTAAAAAAATAGGAAAATCTACAGTAAATTACTAGACATAGTTAATTATGTTGTAATTTGTGTACGTAGCATAATCAATTATGCTGACATACATCTTTAAAGTGTATTTTTTAAAATTATTGTTGTATTATTTTAAACAAGAATTCTAAAAACAATTAACAAATATAATTTAAATCAATTGATCACATTATGCGTATAGCATTTTTTTTTCTTTTCTCATTTATTATCACTTTGTTTTACTTTCACATTATTAAACACAAGGCAAATAATATGACGTGATGTATCATTTTGTTTGAATATATATTTTAATTATTTTAATTAATTATTTTAATTATTTTAATTAATTATTTTAATTAACTAATTATTTTAATTAACTGTATTGTGTAGATAAAAAAAATTAAATCTAAACTTAAAAATACTGAATACTGTAACTTGAAAAATACTTAAAAATTTACTTGATCCGTGAAAGAAATAATTAAATTAAAAATAAATTTTTGACATCACCCTAATTTCTAAGTTTGAAGTAACATACATCCACTCATCTAAACCATTTATATAAAAATACAAAAATATATAAATTTGACTATAGAATAAACAGTATTACATTCATTAAATTGTGTGTATCCAGAAACTTGGTTTAATTCTGTGTTTTTAAATAGCGGGGTGGGGGTGGTGTCGGCTCAAGACTGAATCTCAACATCAATAGGTGTTGGTGTGGCAGTGGGATAGTGAGAAGGGGAGAGAATGGAATGGCCACGTGCAGTTTGGGACTGCTTCCACATCTCCCATCAGACCCAGACATTCCTATCTACGTGCTCCTCTGCCTCATGCACACCTGGCTGACCCTTTCCATCCCTTCCAGCCTCCACGCGTCACTCTCTACTTCCTTTATAACCATAACACACCCTCCGCCTTCTCTACCACACACAAACCCACTCGCTTCTCTTGTTTGCTTTCCACTCTTTACAACTCTCACACCATGCCTTCCAATCACCTCAAACATCGGGTCACACCCACTACCGCAACCAAGACCGGAGGAGGCGGCGGCAAACGGGACAAGCGAATGGTGATGGCCAAACGCGGTCTTAGGTCACTGGCTATAGCTGTTATCCTCCCTCTCTCTCTCACCGTATTATCAGCATGCATAGGCTCCTCCGGTGCCCATGATGCTGCCGTCACTTCCAGAAGGCCCTTTTGGTTCCCACCCTCGTGGGCCCTACACTTGACGTGCCCGGCTTCAAGCTTCTTAATGGGTCTCGCCGCCTGGATGGTGTGGGCAGATGGGGGTTTCCACCGAAACCCCATGGCTTTGTTGCTTTACTTCACTCAACTCCTCTTCACGGTGCTGTGGGACCCCCTTGTGTTTGCCGCTGGGGCAAAACGGCTCGGTTTGATGGTCTCTGTTACCTTGTTTCTGACCCAGCTTGGATGCATGCGTCTGTTTCGCCCCTTCAATCCCATCGCCGCTGATTTCATAAAGCCTTGTCTGGCATGGGTTGCTTTTCTCTCTATTGTAAATCTTAAGCTCCTTTATGTCTGAACCCATCCATATATAGCCAGCCTACTACCAATCTTGTGTCAGGTGGAATCAAGCTAAAATCTACACTCTTACGAGAATTGTTCTGTAAATTCACCTTTTCCGCACGCGTGTTGTAAATAACATATTCCTAGTGTTTTGTACTCTGTTTTCTCTTTTCTAGGTTGAACGATGCTTTGTGCCCTTTTTATGTTGTTCGAATATGATCCAAATGTGATAAATTTGAGAACTACTGTATTTCTTTTATAAAAAAAGTAGTTTTTCCAATTCATCTGGGATATCAACTCTGTTGAAAGCGTGTTTTTAAAAAATTTGAGGAGCTTTGTAAACGTTTTATTAGCTGAATTTTAATACAAATAAATTTATTTAGAAATGTACTTTCTTTTAGTAGGCTACTAAGTAGCGTCTAAACATTTCAGATGTTTAGAACTTCTTTATCGTTTTAACTTTAGAAACTTAACACTCATTTTATACGTTTCCAATGCTTTTTTTTTTTCATTATTCTCGGAGTTACAATATAGTGAATGGCATGTCTCATGTTACTCTCTTGGTTATAATCGTGTTCCATCCTATGGGATTGGGAACATATACGCGCGTATTATAATATCAACTGGTCCCAAGTGGAACTTGTATTCTAAAAATTCTAACAATAAGAGACATATAAAGGAAAAATGGGACAGCCCTCTTCGACTCACCCAGAGGAATGCTACGATGCGACCTGGAATCTGACAGTAACCTTGGTGCAGTGGCAAAAACTAAGTGTTATCTATATTAGTTTGTAACAAATGAAGGTATACGTCACTCGATCCAGCCGCAAACCTACTTCACTAACAAGTAAGATTGCACGATTTGCATGCATGAGATGCATAAAAAAATCAGCGCACGAATTAATGTGCCGTTAATATGGTAGATTGCGAGACAAATAACAGACACCTTTGCCCTCTTTGCTGATATTATACAATGCACATTTGCTTTTGTAACAAGAGGATTAAAGATCGTTGGGAGGAATGTTAGAAATATCTTTATGAAAAGATGAAAAGGAATAAGGAACATTGTGTCATGCCAATAGTCACCGGCCTAAAAGTAAATTCTGGCGGGTCTCCAATGTAATTTGATTTTTGGTTTGTTTTTTAAGGTGCATCCAGACTGAAGAAATAAACAAAATAAATTATAGAGAAATATTTTTTGAGAAGTGGGGAAATATTAGTAAATAATCAAATCTCGCACAATTTTTTTTTGTAGTGTACAGAAAATAAGTTTATCGAGAAAGATTTAAGAATAGAAAAACAAAAAATATAAATAATAAGATCAAAATAACTAGTAAAATAGTAATTAATATTTCAACTCTAAGAAAAGAAATAATTAAATAATTAACCCTTATATATCATTATTTCTACAAGAAATTGGGTAATAATTTGGAATATCTACATATTTGTTCGTCTTACCCGCTGATTAATTGCTAATTTGGATCCAGTCTCCCAGTTCTTTTGTCTAGTACTGACTTATCACTTCCCTGTTTTTGCAGGAAATGCCCAGTCTATGTTTTGAAGATTATTAGAAAATTTCTGCCATCATTCGAATATGGAGAAGATAATGTTAAGGCAAATGATATCTTATGAAACAGTGTCTAAAACGCACAAACATGACATAGAACTGTGTATTCTCAGTCACAGTCCCTACAGAATGAAGTTAACAGCATAACTGTACTTGATGTACGATTCCGGCAAGCTTGTGTGTATCTAAGCTCTGTGTATTATACTATGATGTATTAACGTCACAAACAAAATGAAAAGATTCTTTTCACAATCAGATGTTGTAAAATGTTAAAAATTATATCACGATCACTCAGAAAAGGCATAATAGATCACAAATAAGATCAAATAGACGTAAAAGAACAACAATGCGGTTCATTTTCAGTAGCAAGCAAAAAATTAAGATACGACAGACCACAAAGCAGACAAAGTAAGGTTTTTCCTGCGTCTAAACCTAGAGTTTATCTTAAATCACATGTAACCTCGTAAGCATGTATGGGCAAGTTTTGCATTATTGTCCATATTTCTGAGAGATATGTCCGATCATCTCATCTTCGCAGGGACCAAATTAAATCGCAGCTCAGTTGTCATGAGAAAAAGTTTAGACAATTTTCAAACATGAGATTAAAATCCAAAAGTCCAAAATGCTAGGAATACAGATATAATATAAAATTCGGTTGAGATTGAGACCACTCCTTGCACTATTAGAAGCCCAGTCGAGATAGTCCAAGAGGATATTTTAACTTCAAAACTACAAACAGAAATAGAAGCTACAAGGGACATGGATAACAATTAGTGATATGTGCAAAACCACCGTGCAACTTTTTCCATTACTTCGTACAAAATTTGTGTTACAATCCTCAGATAGGAATAATCTACAAATGTTAAGAAGCTTAAGACCGAGAAAAAGATAGAGAGGCTACATAATAATTAAGCATATTTAACCAAAAAATATGTGTATATACATTCTCATAATATACCATCTATCAAAAATAAATGTGAGGAGCAAAATTGCCAAAATTTCTATTTCTGTAAATGTGAATACCAACATGCACACAGACATGACGAGTTTTCTGACGATTTAACCGCATAAGAAGAGAGAAGTTCATTTAGATGATGATACCTTAACTGCTTTAAGTGCTGGATGAAGCAACCCAAGTTCATCTTTGACCTCAAGAGAATTACTAGTCTCATTCCGTATTCTCTTAACTCCCCTACTAGCCAACGACTTGTGCTTGAACCCATAAATCTGCAGTATCTGATTATCCCCAAAATTGAAAGCCCTATCCATCTGCTTCAAGCACCTCTCAACCGGGTAATCCCCAAACTTCCCACAAGGCTTGCACCCCACAAAATGAGTCACCAAGGGCCACCTATGATCACCAAAACCAGGGTGGTGATTTTCAATCATCTCTTCGTACCTATCAACCAAAATACCCCAATAACCATGCAGGTAATAACCACTCTCGAGATAAACCTTACCACCCCACTTGTCCCTCTCCTTGGCCAGCAAATAAACCATCGCAGATTGATCATCAGCTTCAAAAACAGGCCTATCCTTGAGCTCACGCGTGAGCACCTTCCCAGCCTCATCTCTAACCTTCCCTTTTGGCCCCATTGGAGCCCAAGCATCAAGAATATCCAACGACCACTGACAATTCCTCAACAAGAAACTCCCAGTGTTCAACCCAATCCAATTCTTGTCATCATAAACCATCTCATTCCACCCATGCATCACCAAGTTAGAGTTTTTATACCTCTCCCAAGGCACCTCAAACGCCATGTCAGTAAACATGGCATCACTATCCATCCACCATAGAAACTCCACCTCAGGGTGTGACAAAAGAAGCTTCCTAATCAAAGGAAGCTTAGCCCAAAATCCTGCCATTTCAGCGTCAAGAAGAGCCATGTTGTAAAACACCTCAATCCCATGCAAACGACAATAATCGATTTTGTTCTTAAGAGACTTCAACAAGTAATGATCCCCAACGGGATTCTCGCACGGTTTCGGCGACGACCCAGTTACCAGAAGCACACGAGGCTTGTCGAGTCGAACGAAATTCGAGAAATTGGGATTCTCGCGAAGCCAACGAGATCTTTGTTCGTCCCAGTTCGTTATTTTGGGGCCGAGACGATACGGCTCGTGCGGGTCGAGTTTCTCGCGGTTCTCTTCTTCTGTTTCGTCAACCAATACGGTGTTGATATCGAAAGCGTTGTAATTGGTGGTGGAAGAGGAAGTTTCGGAGGAAGATGAAAACGACGTCGCGGACTGAAGCTCGCTGAGGAGGCGATGGGGTTCGGAGAGTTTGCGGGAGTAGAAGCGGTTACGAATGTCGATGAAGTCCTGCTCCGGCGTGCCGAATTTTCCGGCGCCGATGGTGCCGCGCAGGACAACGATGGTAAGGACGAGGCAGAGGATCGTGACCTTGCAATGCCTGAGAGCTCTATGGAATCTTCGCGTCCTTTGAGCTCCAAAACACTTTTCCAACATTCTTTTTTTATTTATTTGTCCTCCACCAATCTCAATCTCAATCTCAATCTCAATCTCAATCAATATCCTAAGGGGTTACGCGAAAACGAATTGAGAATGGAAAGTTTTTTTGTTGGCGATTTGGAAACTCAGAAAGGGGAAAGCAGAAATGATTAATTTTTGGAGCTGATTAGCGTCATTGTTCTGTTGTTGAATGCCGAAACGCGTTTCGTTTGATGATAACAGGAAAAACATAAATAGAAATCAGACAAGTTTTAGCTAAAGACAACGAACGGATTTTCCTTTTGGAGAAAAGTTGTGATGTGATTAAGTTAACTTGCTCGAATTCAATTTTATGGAATAAGACAAAAGACAATATAAGTAATAGGTTATTGATATCCTAAAAAATTAAATATCTGTCTAAGTAATTCTGATTAGATTTATAAATATGGGTGAATTCTGAATTTAATTAATTATCTTTTTTTTTTTTTTTAAAATTATGTGCATATTGTCCATGTTATTTTGTAGGTCTGAATGTGCGGTTATGCGTTTGGGCAACTCGACCAATTCAACCAAATCCATGCTAAAAAAATCGTCAAGGGTGGGTTAACATCTCAATCAGATTGAAAATCAGATTAATTTTCTTCGTGTTCTTCCAATGAAGAAGAATATTTATGATAAGATTGATAAATTGAACTTTGAAATTTATGAGATTTTTTATTTTTTTATTAAGATTATCTTAATTATACGAATAACATGAAGAAGATCATGTATTTGTAGTAAGAGATTGTTATCGTGAAGAGATATAAAAATAATATTCTTACAAAAAATAATAAAAGTATATTTTTTTTTAATTTTACATTTAATTATATTTATTATTTATCTTATTTACTTACATTGATTCATTTTATTATCTTATTAGACACGGTAAAAAAAAATACTCATTTGCTTATAAAGCTCGTCGTTATTAATATTCTCATATGTACTGTCTCTCATTTGATTGCGTATTTTCCTTCTTTTTATTTTTATTGATGAAATAATAGAAATTTAATTTTTTTTTCCACATGATTTAACTAATTTGTTTTTATAAACCTCTCACTTAAATTATATTTTTTTCATATCCATTAAAGTTATCACCATTACTTTATATATTTCAACACTTATTTTTTTCTAGATCAAGCTTAAAAATCACTAAAAATGGATATTAGAATATATGAAGTTACAGTAATAATTTTGACAAACATGAATAATATATCCAAATTGATTGAATATTGATTTTTGAAAATACTACTTTCTTAAAATTAAATCAAAATAAAAAATAAATATAAACCTTTTTTAAGTTGGGTGATAAATTTAATAGGACATATACGTTCTCTTTCTTCAAAAAGGATATATATATATATATATAATAGTAGTAGATTATTTTACTAAATGGACGAAAATTATTCCATTAAGAGAAGTAGATTAAAATAAAGTCATTAATTTTACAAAAGAGTTTGTTATCTTTCAATTGGATGTTATATAAACAATTACCATGTATCAATATATGGTATTTATTAGGCGAAAGATTGTCCAGTATGAAAATTTTCAAATTTTGAAATTATTAACTTTAACTCCTTATTGTTGAAAAATATAAAGTTTCACATCAACTAAATTGAAAAAAAAAAATGAAAGATACATAAATTGGGTCGTTATATTTAAAAAGTGTCTAAACATTTTTTAGACCAACTCTCATTTATATATTATTTCAATAACTCAATACTTAATCTGTCCCTATTGGTTCAATGAAAAAAAAAAAAATGACCTCTAAAAAAAACATAACTCAAAAGCTCAAGCCAGGAAAAAAAAGTTATCTAAAAAAATACAAACTCATGACTTCTAAAGTCTCTTGAGTGTGTGTCAAATTTTTTTTTAAAAAAAGCCTCAATTTAACTAAAAAAACAAGAGAATGTTGAAAAATAGAAAATCTCACATTAACTAAATTAAAAATAATAATAATAAATTAATTAAGTTGTTATATTAAAAAAATATCTAAATATTTTAAAAACAACTCTCGTTTATATTTATAAGCTAATTCAATAACTCACCACTCCTACATTGGATGTGTGATAAAAACCCAACACTTATTATACGCAAGCTAATGGACAGATAAACTGTCCAATACGCATAGTTTTTATTTTGTCAATTCATTAATATAATATAAATATTGATTGTTAATTTCATATGACTTCAGTTTAAATCTTACTTTTGTCTTCCTATTATATTTAACAATTATAGTTTAAATCAACCTTTCCAAAATAAAAAGTTTTATTTAACAAATACATAATGCAATTACTTATCAACACTGCCTATACATTGCACTTTTTTTTTTTTTTTTTACATTTAAAAGCAGAAACTGCTGCTCATACATATTGTATACTTGACTTTTTATATAAAACATGATGAGGCTTGATGGTGGAGGTGCATGAACAACGTAGAAGAATTTATTGCAGATGAAAATTTTTTATTTTAGTTAATTAAATTTTGTCGACAATATAAATTTTTTATACTATTATTTAATCATACATTGTTATATAATTGAGAATTATTGATTTTTTGTAATAGTTGATTTAAAATTAAAATTACAATGCATATATAAAACTCTATCAACTGTTATATAATATTTACACATTGTTTCTTAATTAAAAACTATTTTACTTTAACAACTATTTTGTAAAACCCTAAATTTTAATAATTATTATTTTAAAAACTATATTTAAAATAAAATGTCTCTATATATATCATATATATTTAGTTAGAGAATTATTTTTATATAAAATTTAAAGAATTAAATCTAAATCACATAATCTTTTATATACATAAATGGTCAATATTTAATATAATATAATTATTTTAAAAAATTATGTAACTTTTTTAAAAATTTATATAAATTAATATATTTTAATTTTGATAATTCAAAATTAAATTTAATATTCTAAATTTATTCTTCTCAATATCATATAAAAAAATACTTTCTTGCTCGTATTTTTTAAAAAATATATAAAATAAAATCCTTGATATTATTCCATTCATTCTTATTTATAAGACACAAATAAAAAATGACATTCATTTTTATTATAAAATTTAATCTATAATATCTCATGTATTAATTATTTTTAGGTTAAAATATCCTTAATTATATGTATTAACAAATATTTAAAAAAAGACAGAAGAATATTAATGACAAGGATAAATTTGAAAAAAATATATAAATTTATAAAAAATTTATAGATATCAACTAAATTAATTTACAATACACATTAAAACTTAAATGATAAAATATTTTTTTTATTTCCTGTTTT